>OY101444.1:13484365-13561865 GCA_956483585.1 Gymnocheta viridis | reverse complement strand
ATGACCATTAATAACAACATTAATTACCGCTAATTACAATGAATTATTATTACATTTTGTGGTCAAATTCTAAAAATAATGCATTCATTTTATTTACATTAATACTCAGTTGCAATTTAATTATAATTTTGTTCTCTTTATATATAATTGTTTTATGCATATACAATTGTGCTAAAAAAATATGTTAAATCAAAGAATATTAAATCAAATAACATTTAATTGTTGTAAATAACAGATTGTTCGGTACTAGATTTACTTTTTCTTTTTCAATGAAATTAAATTGATTTTTTAAAAATTGCAATTAATAACACAAACATTTAAACAACTTAGCAAAGTGTGCTTAATAAAAATTTGTAGTATTTTAAAAGGGTGTACGAATGTACGAGTGCGAAACACTACTTCAGCTTATAAGCCAGAATGCTCTTGCATGGAGGCATGTGCTTTATAAGGCAAGTTCCCACTTGGCAACATCACAATTATATATATAAAGTTCTTGTTACCGATTTGAAAGTCTTTGCTATACAACTTGCAGCGAGTGCTGAAAGCACAAACTTCAAGAAATGTCTAATACAAAGTCTTTCGATATTTACCCGCTTTTAAACTTTTAAAATTGTTTAACTAAGTAATTACCTTAAAATCTAGAAGTTTGCTGTAGATTGTTATATTAATTGCTCCGTTTTAGTTAAGTACACATACCTGCAAAGAAATAAAAAAAAAGAATTTATTTAATACAACTACAAATAGTATTTAGACTTTAAACATTCTAGCCAAGATGGAAATTAAGCATTTACCCCTTAATTTAATGATTATTAGCAGTTTAATAAACATTAGTAGTCAAAAACCGCGAAATGTGTATTCATAAATGTTTAATACGAGTAGACTATTAAAGCGTTATATAGTCTCTGAAAAATATAAAAAATATTTAGGAGTGCCATTAAATGATCAATGGGATATATCTAAATAAATATCTTGTCGCATGGAGATGACGAGATGATTTTTACAAATACTACACAAGTCACGATATCGGTATACAAATTTATTAAATGCTATGTATGGTCCGTGCTATTTATTATATGCTGCAGAAACATGGACAGTAAATCCAAATGATCAGAAAGAGCCTTGAGGCGTTTGAAATGTGGTTATACCGAAGAATACTGAAGATACCCTGGACAGATCGATTTCAAAATGATGGGTTATTGAGGATAATGAATGTGGATCAACAACTGATTGAAGCGGTAAAAACCCCGAAAAATGTCATACTCGTATCTGGGACATATCGTGAGAAATAATAAATACAAATTTCTGCAAAAAATAATTGAAGGAGCAATTGAAGGTAGACGTGTAGTAGAGGTAGAAAAGAACTTTCGTAACTGAAAAATAATCAAAACTCGTCCGGCCGCCATGACGAAAGAAGCTTACTTGAAGCCGCTAGAAATAAAGACATTCTTCTCGTATAAAAATATTCTCAATGCATAGAACATATTTGTGCTTTGTTAACTTATTTTATGATGGCATATATCCGAATAACCGCTCAATCATGGATATGTATTTCTGTTTTAAAATTTTCTGATTCTTTGCATAAACATTTGAGAGACTAAAAAAACTTTGCTTCAAACATTCATGGGTAATAAGAAGCAAAAAGTTCTACTTGGCCTCCATTTATTACTGTGCAAAATAAATAAAAAAATATTTTTACAATTGCAAAAATATGTGATCTCAAAGGCACAAGATTATGATTAGTGATCTAAGGAGATTTTGAGTGCACAACCAACTAATCGGCAGACAATTTCATCTAATATAAATTTTGGAATTTAGACTTCTCTATAGTTATTTTCTGATCACTAAATTTCCGTTGTAACTATTCTTTCCATGCAAAGCTTTTATTATTCCACCAAAATGTTCTTTAAAAATTCTAACTAAAAGTATCGGAAAAGCAATATTTATTAGCAACCTTAACATGAGAAAATAAAGCATAAAAAAAATAAAATTTGTTATAAAAATAAAAATGTTATAGACATGAATAAAAACTGAAGTGCTACGAAAACTAACAAATTGCAGACTCATGACAATGAATACAAACACATCTACAAAAGAATTGGAAATTTATACAAAACATTTGTTCTTTTTGTTATTGGTAATTTTTTTATATAAAAAAATTTGAAAAAATAAAAGAAAGTAAACAATTCCAATGTTTACTTGTATATAGAAATAAAGGTATTTTTTGGCAAAAATACTTTTGTATGCTAAAATGTATGTTTGTAGTCTCATTTGAATGTGAGTACATACAATAAATATTTACAAGAGGAATGTTTCTCAATCAATAAATTGTTCTTTTTTTTCATTTTACTTTAAAAATTTTTTTAAAGGATTGAGAAACTGTAAAATGAAATAGCAGATTGCATCCCAGCAAGGAATTTATGCCAATTACCAGTACTGAATTGGAGATCTTAAAAATGTTGCTCGTGTGCGAGATATAATGCAGACAACCCCTTTTGACAACTTCGTGTTAAATTAATTGAAGTGAGAAACGAGTTCAGTTAATCGATGAGTTTACTTATGATCGTTAAACTTATTTCTCGATTTAACGATTTTATCATGAATAACTAATAAAACTTTTTTGAATTAACGCACATCTTCAGCGTAATTAATTTATTAATTTTTAGAAAAGTACTTAAAAGATTTACAAGAATCGTGAAAAGTTATTTTTAAAGTGACCTGTGATAGAATTAAGCTTCCAATTCTACAAGCTTTACTTTACTTTGGAGGTCTTACAAAATATTTTAAGGCTCCTTTAGGTAAATAATTATATTTGCACTTCCTTAACAAGAATTTTTTTGAACAGATTTTGTTTATCTTAAAATAATAAACGTTTAAAGACTTTGAACAATTTGAAAATTTTATTGTATTGTTTATTTTAAATAAACTTAATTTTTTTTCCCGCAGCTTCGAAGAAAAGTTTCCAATTTTTATAAACTTTCAGTCACACCGTAGTTAAGAGAAAACAATAAAAGAACAACTTAAAAACTATTGCAACTTAAATAAAAAAAATGCTTTTACGAAAAGTAAAAACCAGTAACATGGTTTCTACTTTTTTAAAACAATAAGAATTGTTTCAATTGAATAGAATGCAACAATTGCAAGATATCTATTGTTGGATATTTATTTTTATTTTTTTTTTTTGTATTCTTTTACGACTACAATGTTGTTTGGGGCTTTTGGAAATTTGAATAGCATATGAGAGCTTAAAAATATGCAATTTGTCCCTCACGACTAATAGGAGTGAAATTGTAAAGTTTTATTTATTTTTTTCTTTTTTGTATGACGTTTAAAATAGTTTTCTGTGTTTTCTAATGATTATATACATACATGGGGAAGTTGCGCTGGCTTAACTGTAACAACTAGTTTATTTTTTTCTGGATGAAAATCTGACAAAATATATGTTTTGTGAAGTACGCACTTACTTCGTTTATGCACTATTAAGACATGCTTGGAAAAAATTTATTAGGGGCACTCTATAGCAAATTTAAATATACGTTTCAAATAAATAATCAAAGAAATTCGAACAGATTATATGATGGCATTTGTATACATTTAAAGATATGTCTCACAGAGGAGTATGGGCGCCAAAAAGGCAAAAATTAATTTAAAGAAATCTTAAGAAATAAGAACGCAGATCGATACACGACAACACTTTACATTTTTTTTAAACGTTTATTTAGCAAATATTTTTTTCTAATAATTAAGACTATAAATAAACAAACAGTATATTGCATAATATAATATAGTGTGTACACTGTCCCGTGTTCGAGCACTCTAGTACATTTATATTTTGAAAATCTTAGTTCTTTTTTTTTTAAGAATATTGATGGATTAGCTTATACGTTTTGTAATACAATTATGTGTACATTAATAATTTAAATTTTTTAATGTAGGAAAAAACAAATGAAAAAAACCACTTTAATATTATAAAAATTAAAAAGAAAAGTTAATAGGGATAAAAGAAAAAGAATAATTAGCTACCATATTGGTCTAGCCACCAGTATCTATTAGTATTTAAATTCGGCAACATATTCTTGTCCCTCGCATAGAGGATTGTGTCATATCTTTTATTAACATCCGTAAGTTGCTTGCTATTTATGTCTTTAACATTGGCTCGCCTATAAATGTGATTAAACACCGGAATGCCGAGATAATTTTGAATATAACCTTGACTATCTATGTATAAAAATGCTTCCGGTGGCATATACCCATTTTTTCGAGTTTCCTCAACGTATTCTTCATTGACATAGTAGGGTGCCATAGGGTACATTCAAAAGTCTTTAAAATATGATTTCTTATTAAGTGAATTATGAAATTATCTATTCTACTTATTTTTGAAGCATCATACAGCCTCTTGTTGGAAATGTATTTGTTAAAGTTGATAATAGGTGATCTATAGAGGGAAGTGCATGCTCTTAGACATTTCCGTTCAAAAACTCGCATTTTCTCCATATATGATGGCGCAATTTTGTACCAAATTTGGCAGCCATAAGTTAGTATGGGTCTAATTAAAGATTGGTATAAGATTATTTTAACACAAGGGCTTATATATTTGGAATAAAATAGTTTCTTGTGCATAAAAAATGCTTTTCTTGCCTTTATAATTTGTAAATCTATATGTTTGTTGAAATACAGAAATTTATCAAGGTGAATGCCTAAACACTTTACATTTTTATGTTGAGATTTGTATCTCTGAGACACTGCTAAAGTCAGGAAAGTGAAGAAAATTACATGCATTTTTACTAAACGAATAAAGGTATATTTATGTTGAAACAATTCGTTCAAAAATTAAAAAAACAAGGTTTTTAAAATTGAAGGTAGTAAATGTATAAATTATGTTTTATACCCAGAGCTCAGAAAAATACGCACGCTGAATAAAAATCTCGTACATAAATGTAAACAAACACAGCTCAAACCAACCAACACATATTTTTATTTTCATAACAAATATATGTCTTTCTTAACTTTGTACAGGATCGAAAATAATCAGGTCCTGGTATATCTATTTTTCAAGTTCTTGTACAACTAAAAATTAAAACATTAGCGATCGGAACAATCTGATACACGCAAATGAAAGCGACAACAATTGTTTCAACCAAATTTATTTAAAATAATTAATTAGCAGTTACACGGAGCAAATAAAAAAGTAAAAGAAACAAAGAAATAAAAGTTCGTAAACAAAATATGTATATAAATTTCGCTGTGGTCACAATTACTGCCTGTTCGCCGATATCGAATGAAAATTTTCCTTCGTATAATTACATTTAAAATAAAAACAAAATTTTTATTTTTGTTTCAAATGTAACAATTTGAAAGAAATGTTTCTTTCGATATCAACGAACAGACAGTTAAATTGTTGCTATTCACGGATTTCTATTTTAAGGGCTGAGCAGTCGAGCAAGTCAAAGTTTAATTTTGTTGAAAAATAGATACACTCGAACCAGTCTATCCTTCATGTACTTTATTGCATACACGCACACGAACTTTGTGTTCCGGTTCCGGCCGTACAAGAACTTAAACTATAGTTACACTCGAACATGTGCGGTTCAAATGTGTACTCAGTATTACCATATGTGAAGATGTATCTTATTTTTGAAGTTTTTGAGGTGACAAAAAGATAAAAAGTTTTTTTAGCTTAAAAAAACAATTTTTTCTATATATGATATTTTGCACTTTTAGTCTATTACTTGAGATTTCTGTTAACTAAACTACATATTTTCTTCTTTAGTATGAAAATAAGTTAACCGCTGCAGCACTTCTTACTTCCATCCATTAAATTGCAACGATGCTTTATTTTTATAAACAAATTCATTTAATTTTTAATGAAATCCGTCGTCTGTATTTAAAAATATTTGAATACATTGTAAAAGATGAATACGAAATTCTTTCCAAATGTTATCGACTCGAATAATATTCAACAAATTGATGAAGAATGGCGAGAATTGCCCCACTTCAACTTTAAAGAATATAATTTATTGGATGAAAAGAGTATTGAAAAAATTTAGAAAATCATTTTGAATGAAAATCGTTGCGATGGCTTTAACTTGTTTGAACAAATTAGTTTACACAGTTTTGTCAATACCAGTAGCAACAGCTAACGTCGAAAGAATTTTTTCTCAAATCAATATTAATCAGAACAAACTACGAAATACATTAGATATATGTACCGACATTGTGTGCTATTTTAAGGACCAAAGACTTTTTGAAAAAAATCTCATCGTAATTGTAAAAATTTTATACAAACAAAAGAAATGAATTAATTTAGAAATGTATAATGTAACCATAAAAAATGTATGAATTTAATGTAAATACGTTATTACAATAATTATAGGCTTTTAACTTCAAATTTAGCTTTTTCCAAATCAAATTCAGGTTTTTAAAAAAAAGATGTTTTGAATTTCGGAAAACAAATTCGGTATTTTACAAATCAAACTCAGCTTTTTCAAGCCAAGTTCGGCATTTCAAAAACCAAAATCAGCCCGTTTTAGATAAAATTCATTTGAAAAAGCCAGATTTTGGTCTTTAAAATGCCGAATTTGGTTTGAAAAATTCTGAATGTGTTTTAATTTGGACAATTCTGAATTTGTTTTAGAATACCTGAGTTTGATTTGAAAAGGTTGAAATTTTATATGTATATGCAATAAATATTTTATGTTATTTAATTTTATGTCCACAAAAGAAGCTTAATTTTTTTACGTTTAATAATTTTGGCCAGCTTTTCGGGCCAAATACTTATCTGTGTGTCTCTAGAAAAGAATCCTTTAAGTGAAATTATTTTGTGTCTTTAAACCAATTATTTATTTTTAGATATTTAACACAGAATGTCAAAGAAATGTACTGAATTCTCTTTTCTTTCTTCTTTTACGATCTTATGTTCTACTTTATTTAATCCTTTAACGAATTCCTTAATAGAAAACAAATTTAAATATTAAAAAAACTTCATATAATAGGATTTTCTATTACTTTTCATTTCGTATTAAATCTTGTATACAAAAGCAGCACAATGAAACAAATCATTTTTGTTGTATTCTTTCTATTTAAATTTTGTTTATTTATTTTACCAAATAAATTAAATGGGTGCAATTGTGAAGAGTATTTGCTCGATATTCTGGGGAAATTGCTTAAAACTTAAAAAATATTAATATAAAAAAGGCATTTAATGAAGTTTAAAATTGTTATAGCAACAATTTTAATTGCTCAAAGGTATTCAAAAAAAACACAAATATTAAAATTTTTAATTCAATTAAATTAGAAGAGTTTTTAAGCAGTTTAATCATTCTTAGCATTTTCTTTGATATTCATTCCTAAGGAAGCTGGGAAGAGGCTTTAAAAATTTATTTTATGCACATTAAACTTGCAATAAGAAAGTGAAAAGATGATTTAAAAATTTTAAAAATAGGCTTTTAAAAATTAACAACAATTCGTTACCATTTGCTTTTAAAATAAGATAAACATATAATAATAACCAGAATATTTTAATAAAAAACGATCGAAAAATTGTACTTCAGCTTCCAAGGGCATCTCGATATCAGAATTAAAAAGTTTTGATAAAAAAGCCAAGCTTTTTATTGATAATTGTTATTGCAGTAAACAAAAATACATTGACTTGGATTTTCAAATAAAACGCGTTCTCTAAATAAACTTTTATACAATGGAAATGCTCTTTCAACTTCTACTTACGAAAATAAAGGCATATTTAGAGATGGGAAAATGTTAAATACCCAATTGGTAAATACAAGTTAATAAAGGTAAAAATGGGTAAAAATGGGTAATTACCCAGATATTTTCCTAAATTTTATTAATAAAAATATTTACAGAACAGTTGAAAAATAATAACTTAGGTTATATTATATATAAATATTTATTTCATTGTCAGTTGCACTCTGAAAATAATTAAAAACAAAAAGTGACGTGTAAAACGGGTGATACCAGTGGAGGTGATACCTTCTTTTATTTTTTCCTCAAATGAATTAGCAGAATTTATGTTTTCATACTAAGCCGGTAAAATTGTTTGGGAAGTATCCTTTTGTCGTATGTCTTAATTTGAGTCCAATTAAGTGATATTAAACATACGTTTCCGGCATCATCTTCAGCGAATTTCTTTCGTTTTGAGTGGATATAACTTTGAGAGCTGAATGAGTGTTCAGTGGCGGCTGAAGTGCATGGAACATTCAATATATGAACCGCTATACTGGTCAATTCTGTAGAAACGCAAATGCATTTCCTTCATGTAAATAGAAGGATATACTTCTTCTATACAGCTCCTCACAAAATTTTTAGCCTATAAATCCTCTCATGCCTTATAGTTTGTTAGGGCCACCATTAAATTTATATTAAAAGTGGTACACATGTAATATATAAACTCCACCACAATTAGACAATCGGTTGAAGTTAAATCGTGCCCTTGACTATTGACTTGACTTTTATCAAAGGAACACAATAGTTCTTTTTTGTAATTATCATCAATTTCAGCTTTCGCTATAAATACATTTCGAAGCTTATTTCGAATGTCTTTAAAAGCAAAATATACAGGAAAATACCATATTGGTTGAATTCGAAAATAGTTATTCCTTTTGTCATCGCTTGAGATTGCTAGATGCCTCATTTCAAATGCCTTTTATAAATACCAAAATAAATTCCCAAAAAAGGAATGTATCCGGTATTTACCAATATACCGGGTAGAGTCTTATCTCTAGCCATATTTAAAAGACAAAACTTTCTCAGCATTATATTTTAAAAGTTTTTGGCTTAAGAAAATGTAGACTGGATATGAGATGGGCAGAGATGGGAAGGCGAAAATGTAGCAACAAGTTTCAACTGATAGATATTTAAAATAGATTGAAACTTAAAATAGATTTTTGCTTCCGTTGTGAAAAGATTTTTAAGCATTTAAAAAAAATCATTAAAAATCAAAAAAAAAAGTATGAAAATATGCTCTAAAAGGGTAGAAAACGATCTATAAATCTGAAAAATACTACAAGGATGCTCTTAAGAATGTAAAATGCAGTAAGGAGTACAGTAGTTTTAATTTAGCTGCCTTTTGTTGAAGAACACTTTTGACTTAACTGCACGAAACTAATAATTTCTGTCACTGTTCTTTAAAACCCCAAATTCCTTTTTTAAGTGCCCTTTCTGTGCCTGCACATTTAAGATAAATGCCTAAAATGTTTGGCATATTATTTTCATACAAAAACATTAGCTGCGTTATGACTTAACTGCACGAAAATATATAGTTTCTGTAATTATTCTACGTCACGCTACATCTACTGATTTTTAATTTGAAATAAAAATTTAATAATATATTAATAAAAATGTTTTTTGGTATGTTTTTTAACGTTTTAGTTTAGCTGCACTTTTAGTCAGGTAAGTACATTTAAAACAACAGAATTTTTCACTTATCTGCACAACAAATCGTGCAAAGTTGATTGTGCATCTAAGTCAAAATTACTGTATAATATTGTTACATTTCAACATTTTCGTAAAAGTTTGTTTGACTAGGTTCATTTGATTTGTCAAAAATAAAACAAAAACACAAACTGATTTAAGTTTTTACTGTTTATATACTTTATAGGACTATTTAAAAATAGATACACGAAGTTCATCATAATGTAGCGTTTACACTACTAACTTAATCTGTTAAGTAGGGTACACACTATCGAACTTAAGTGAGATTCAAAAATTCATCAGTTTTAAATGATGCTTTTGATCATACTCGACAGTCAAACCATCAGTCAAGAAAAAATTTGTACACACAAAAATGGAAAAGACGACAATTGGCTGCGATTTATTGCAAAACAATATATAAATTTCTTAAACAAATTATTTTGCACTTCCAAGTTTTGTAGTTTATGCTACAAAAATATCTCTTGACTGATACTTTTTGGTGCACACAATCAGTCAAAAACCAATATGGCCGCTGACCGCAAAGATTTTTGTGGTTGACTGTTGACTAACGAAATTTGTGTTCACACTGTCGATCAAGCAAAAATTTGAGCAAAACTGTCACTCAAGATATATCTAACTATGTTTGGCGTTTTTCGGAAAAATCTCAAATGAGATTGGAAACTTTCTAATCTCTCATAACCATAAGATGCAATTTTGAAGTGGAGTATTCTGAATTTAAAACACTTTAAACGAATACGACTGATGGGTTAAAAAAAATACATTCAGTGGAGAAATATCAGAAGTAAAAATGTATATTAACATTTGAATGTGTATATTTGTAAGTTTAAAACCTTTTCGCAATATATCAATTTTAATAAATGAATTTGGTTACGTTTTTAAATCAATAAAATATGTACACTATTTTTCCATGGAATTAATGGTCACCGTAGCTGAACCCATCAATAATCAATTTCAAATTGTTTTTAATAGAACAATTAATATTTTCCTGAATATGTAAAATATTAATTTTGGAAAATATATGGGGTTGTAATAATCTTGTTTATAAGATTATATATTATTTCCATTCGAAAATTAAAACAAAGTGTTTATTTTTTACCACGCTGTTTTTAAAATATTTCAAAGAAATTCCAACCCGTCCGGTAAATATATACTAGACAGAGATGTTTATAAGTTGAAGGTAGAAATCAAAGTGAATTTATTCATACAATTCCGGCTGCTTACATTCTATTTTTAATTATAATAAAAGTAATAAATATCCACAGCAGTTTAAGGGCGAACAGGGTTGCAAATAAAAGGATTCACCAACACTGATAGGGTTTGTAAATTGAAAATAAAAGTATTAACTAAATCTGATAGTGTTGTAAGTAAATTATAGCCGTTAAATTAAAAAATATCGTTAAAAGTTAAACTTAAACAAAAGTAGGAATTCAATGTTAAAATAATTTAAAAAAAAATAAATAATAAGAAAAAATGAATAATAGAGTGTTTCAGGGTTATAAATTTTAAGAACTTAATTTTAGCAATTTCCATTAAAGGAAATATTTATCTCATATTGAAAAATGACTTTGTCCTTGTTTTTTTTCTTTTTCAAAAAATCGTAGCTTATTTTTGAGTTTGAAAATTCTTAGGAAATGCAAAACCTCAACAGCAATATGAATTTTAAAAGGCTCGAGGAATTATATTTTTAAACATTAGTGCTGGCTCTAAAGTAAAAGCATCGTGCGTACACATGGAAGTGACGTAGTTACCAAGAGTGATAGTAAAGGACATCTTTTAGCTCGCTGTAGGGCCAAAATAGCCCGTATAATAATAAACAAAAACTAAGAATATATTTTATAAACAAAAAGCTACAAACAAGATGCCTCAACAACCACTATTAATTTAGACCGTACGAATGTATGTTCAATTTTGCACTAGAACTCATACACAAGCATCTTACACCCACAATTCCATTTCTATTTACTTTTTTTTGTATAACAAGTTATAAATGCTATAAATACATTTTCGTATATTCTTCGCGTTTATTTTAAATTAAGATTAATGAATTGAGATAATTCTTTTTCACTCTATTGCGTTTAGTTGTTTGTTGTGTTCTTCTTTTTTGGTTTTTCATACCTAAACCCATTGAATCCTTAAGACCAGCGTAAGAGCTGATAAGTTTATGTGTTTCCTTAAAACATTAAAATTTCAACCACTATTGCATGCTCACAACATCAGCGCCATCAGCACAATCGACATCATCAAGTTATGGTTCGCCCAGCAACGAGAGGAGATGAATTGTTTAAGGAACTACTTTTTTCATTACTTCCTAAATATCAATCAATATATATTAAGAAATAATAGAATGTTTGTAGAACTTGTTCACACAACAAGCTCTGTGCAAAATGAGTCAATTGCAAGATGCTTGCGTTTATCTAACAGCTTTACTTCCTTCCCATTTAAATGTTAATGTAAATTAAGATATTTTTAAATTAATGTTATTAAAATATTATAATTAGAGAAATTCTTGTAGTACTCTGAAGGCTGAAGGCTGAAGTTCTGTAGACGAAAAATTAATTAATAAAGTAGTTGGACACTGATCTAGGCAAGAAAAGACCGATATTTTCATTCCAAAATAAATAAAATTTACCCCGTTTCTATTGAATTGAGAAAAATAATCTATTGAAAATTTTTATGTTTTATGTGAAATATCCCGCCTTGAAAGTTTGCGCTGGATCCGGTACTGTAAGTTTCTTAGCTTCACTGACAAACATTGACAATTCAAATACTTAAGATAGATAAGAAACTATTAGCTACGCAGAGTCCCCAAAGTTTAGTGTTAGACTATTAATATGTGGATGGCAGGTTCGATTCCTGACAATATCCGGGGTGTTGCGGCAGACAAGCAAAAAAAGGCTTAAGCTGCTTATGTTTGTTTTTACACACTTTGCTAGTAATTCTTGTGTGTGTTATGTTGCATCCTGATCATTGCATGATTTTGTGTATCCTAAGACGTCCTCCTTCCTACTGTTTGTTTTTTTTTTATTTTATTTATTATTTCTTCTTTTTTTTTTTTGATGAGTTTGCTTTCCTCCTTTTATTTTTGTTGCCTCCTCTATATGTACATTTTTTTCTTATATTATTAAAAATATATTTAATGCAAAGCTAAATAGCATTATGTGTCTATTAGCTTGGCCTTAACATGAAACTGGGCGTGTAAATATAGAAATTGTATTTCCATTTATTTTTATTTATTTTTTTGCTACAAAATCCATTGAAATTGTTTGGAAATTTGGGGAGCTGCTGCTAATTTAGAATGTCTTTAAGGATTTTAATATATTTTTTTAAAGTTCTTTGTTAGCAAAATATGCAAATGGAAGGACAATACAATGACAATAATGTTTATTAAAATAAAACCGCAAAAAAAGACGGAAAACATAGAAAAAAGATATGAATGTATGAAATCGAAACATAGGATGAGAATAACAATGAATTACGAATTTTTTAAAACAAAGCAGTTTTATCTGCTAACGAAAAAATTGGAAAACTTTCAAAGTGATCTCAAGTAATTATTAAAAAAGTTTTTATTTAGCTTCTACAAAATTCTAATTAAACAGAACAAAGTAAATTTTTAGCAACTGTATTAGTTAAAATCAGAAAGAAAGTCGATTAAGCTCAAATTGAACATTATCTGCCTGGCCCACGATATCGAACGATATCGCTTTTTTGTTAAATTCCATTTAAAACAAAAACAAAATTTTAGAAATTGTTCAACAGGACGGAGAGCCCAAGCACATGGCAAAAGTTATTCAAAATTGGTTGCCTGCGCAAAAATTTTAGGTGATGAAATGGCCAGCGCAAAGTCCAGATCTTAACCTAATAGAAAATTTGTGATCTATATTAAAGAGGAGATTAGAACAACAGAATTGAACTCCGAATAACATAGAGGAACTTTGGAACCGTGTAAAGAGAGAACTGGAAAATGTACCAAGTGAATTTAAGGTGAGCTTGGTGAAAAGTAATGCGCTTGGATGAAAAACGGCATAAAAAATAATGGATTATGGAAACCGTACTGATATGAATACCCCATGGAAACGTGAAAAACTGTGCTAATTGAGTTACCTTATATTTTTATATTGAAAATTTTTGTTTTTGTTCTGTTATCATTAAATTGAATACACATATTTTTTCCATTATAGAATAATTGCTAAAAGTTTCATATAATTTCCATATGTAGTTATCATTTTACGACACCTTAATTAAAATTATGCTCAAAAAAAGGAATAAAAAAATAAATAAAAAGAAAATTGTCAAATAGGTTTTTCAAAATTTTTACCTTCAAAAAAATGTTGTACACATAAATTTGGAATAACATTTCACATGTATATTATAATTAAGTAAAATGTATATATTATAAAAAAGAAAAATAAATAGAAATTGAAATATATATATGATGTCCTGTGGAACGAAGGGCCACAACGAATCTAGTAACATATATATCATGAACTATTTACATATTTATTATATAATTATTTATACTATTGCCAACTTGCCTCTCCTAATGCCTTTTAGGCG
This sequence comes from Gymnocheta viridis, assembly GCA_956483585.1. Lineage (NCBI taxonomy): Eukaryota > Metazoa > Arthropoda > Insecta > Diptera > Tachinidae > Gymnocheta > Gymnocheta viridis. The sequence goes on along the minus strand of OY101444.1, from coordinate 13,547,867 downwards.
CGGAGACCTCAATAATGTTAGCTCTTATTAATTTTGTATAATAAATAAATTAAATTAAAATTAAAAAAAAACATGTTGGCTAAAGCTCGTAATATATTTAATCTGAAAGAATTGGGCATGAGACAATATTCCAAAGGAACAAAGGAAAATTTAACATCAATTAATTTCATGACAGAACAGAAGCAACATTGTTTTTCGGGTGCAGCTACATTCCCATCATCAGTGTTCATGTGTGCTTTCATGTTGATGTTTCTTGATGAAATACAAATTATTGATTTAAATTTATCACAAAAAATTAAGAATCACAATAATCTTTTCCAAAAAACATATTTTACAATAAGCAACTTTTCGGTAAGTCATTAAAAATTAAATAATAAATAAATTTAAATGAAATCATATTATCTTAACAACTTTAACATAATGTTGGAGCAAGTGAATAGACATCAGAACATATAACTTCCTGCAGTTGTCATTAGAAGATATCCGAATTCGCACCACTTCCGAATCACAAGTTCGCGATTTTAAAGACTTCTTGGGAAGCATTGATTTTTTTATTGAGTACTTTCATTTTGTCGCTCATTAATTTACTGACGCAAAATATATATTGAATTACAATAATTTGAAAACTTTAAAAATTTATATAATTCTTAACAGCTTTCTTATTTTATGCTAATAATACATCTTGCAAAATTGTTTATATATTCAAGCATTTTTTTATTAAACTGCTGCTACTTAATCAGCAGACAGAAAAACAAAGAATTACGAGCGAGTACAAGCCACAAAAAAATTGCTACAACATGAAGAAAAAAAATTAAATGAACACTTCTTAAACACAAACAGGAAGAAAAACGTAACACATGAGTGACTGTGATTTATGAGAGTCTTCAAGACATCAGCACCTCCATTAACAAAAAGGATAAAAGAAAAAAAAAGTAGTAAAAGTAGCAAAAATTTCCACAATAAGTAGCTGCAGCAGTCTATCATATAAATGTTTGAGAAAAAACAAACAAAAAAAAAACTTTACAAATACTTGTAACTAATTTATTATGTGACATTTGCAATTTTTTATTTTCTAATTTTTTTCTTGTCTACTGTTTGAGTTAAGTTTGGTTTTCCACTGTTTGTTTAACAAAGACATTAAAGGAATTTTTATCTGAATGTACAATATGTACTTGATTTGCAAAAGTAAAAAATGCTGAATAAACAGATTTAAGGCTGAAAACATAAAGTTCTCGTAGGCATTAATAATTTAAGAAGTGTTAAAAGAAAACATATTCAATTATATTTGTCATGTCACTGATTGATCGCAGGGAATTGATTGTAATGGGAATAAAAAAAGAACAAGGGGAAGCACGATTGGTGAGGAGTGATAGTGACGAAAGCAGTTTAATATTTGAAAATTGCCCAGTTGGGATAATGGAGTTTTCCCATGGCAAATTGCCAATTAGTTAAGATTTATTTCTGTGGAGAATAATGCAAAGTTATTAAATGTAGAAAGAAGAATATTTTGTTTTCTGTTACTACCCAGCAAAAACAATGTCGGAAATCGATTCATTGTATATCAAATAGAGGCGGGATCGTGAGCAAATTTTCACTCACGCTCACGCGTGAAAAAAAGTAAATCATAATCACGAAAACTCATCTTTACGAAATACTTGTGTACGAAAAATAAACTATAAGATAATTAAAAAGAATTCAAAAAAAAGAAAGCAAAAAAAACGAAATAAACACGCTAAAAGTTTACTAACATGCGCTCACTCACGCTTAATTTTTGTATACTCACGTTCATGCAATTTCACATGAATGAATCAATAAAATAGAATGACGATCAGCCTTGATTCACGTTAATCAAGTAAGCGGTGGCCATCTCTAACACCAAGTACGAGTACACTGAGGAAAAAGGAGTCGTTCTAATATTGCGAACTACTGGTATCAATTTAAGAACGAAGTGTGAGCAGCTGTTGACAAACTAAGAACGAACTGTGGCCAAATTAAAAAATAAATGGGAAATAGTATCACGTGGTTACAAATAGTGAACGAATCGTTCTCAAATTAAGAACAGAAATTATACGTAAAACAGGCGGTAATAAACAATGAACAAACTGTTCTTCAAAAAAAGAACGTACCGTTCACAAATTCAGAACAAACCGTTCACAAATTCAGAACAAACCGTTCACAAATTCAAAACAAACCGTTCATAAAACGAGAACCTAAGTTGTGATCTGCTTTGCTTAATTTAAGTATTTTTGCATTTAGTTTTTGGTGTTACAAGTGCGATCAGTTCTTAAGAAAAAAAATGGAAAAAGAAATTAGTGAGGACTACCTTCGAATTCTACAAACACATTTACGTGAGTTTTTGGACCACAGCGCTTATCGCTTATCAACAGGACGGAGACCCCGATGATAACAATTTGTTTTATTTAGATGTGGGGAATAGTTATGTTATAGAAAACTCTATCGTAACTACTGAATTATGTTGAATTCCAGACATTAATGATGGTGCCGATGAAAAACTTAAAAGCTTCCTCAAATCTATTGATCTGGCAATTGTTTTCGTTTACTTAAGAGGTAAGAATGAAATCGCAAAATATGGCTTATTAATGTTTAAGTGAGTATATCTCAATATTTTGTTATTTTTATTTTAGCTGCATAAGTTACCTTCCGGAGTTGAGATTTGACAACCATTTTCAGTCGACAATTTTCGACTTTATTAGGCTCCCATTTCATTTATCTTCTATATTATTAATAGGCAAAGACGTTTTTTAGATCCCTTTTACGGCCGTAACACTGAACCGATATTGGAATGATTTATATGTTTTTAAACGGGTCTTTATATAGATGTGCACAGTCTTAATTTTATTTAAATCGGTTCGATATTAAGGGAACTATAAGAGTTTAAAGTTGCTACTAACACATGCACACTTATTCTTATTACACATGCATGTATCAGCTTCAACCTGAAATTTGGTTTTGCATAGAAATGAGACATAGTTTTAGTTGTATTTTATCGTATCTATTTATGTTAATGTTTAATATTAATTTCTAGAATGCGGTCGATTGAGTCGACCGCTGGATACACTATTATTCAATAAAAAACTCTAAGTCATATTTTAAAACTCAGTATAGATAACATGTGTGTAAAACTTATTTAATAAAACATTAAATAAGAAAATAAAATAATTTTGGGTTTACAATGGGTCAGAAATATAAATAAGAGGCCAGCTGGTTCTCAAAATAAAAATAGAACGGTTCGTTCTAAGAAAGCGAACAAATTGTTATCGAATAGAGAACACTTCGTTCGAACAATGCGTTCACAGACTAAGAACATTTAGTAACCAATTGAGAACAAATTGTTCTTGAAATTGAGTAAAATCGTGCTCAACTCACTCTTGTCATAGAATGGTGTCAATTTCGTTGTCTTTAGAAGGGGTGTTTTCTCTCTGTGTATCGAATTTAATTTTCTACAAATGTTACTTGTCATTAAAATTTACTACAGATAACCTTTTGATCGTTCACCATTCAGCTATTTGGATCACTTCTGTCCTACGAAAAGTACGTATTACATTCATTGATGTTTCACCAGCAAGAGAACCACTCAGTGTTCATTTTATCGATGATTTTACGAATGATTGGTACGCTATTTTTTGAGAGGTAGTAAAATACTTGGGAAAACAAAATTATATTGTGGCAAGTTATGGGTTGTCCGACTATAATCAGTTCGTAAATACTTCAAGGACGTAGTATTTACGAACTGATTATAATCGGACTTTGGGGTTACAGATGGCCGCTTTTAACAAATATTAAAGTTTATGAAAGTAAGACAGCGGTCAAGTTTCTATCTGATCCCAAACAAGATCTAAGAAGACGCCTCCAAGGGAGATGACGAGACATTCAAACCTAAAGTTATTACGACAACACGGAAAAGTATTCGGAGTGGATCTCGCCAAAAATTCCGCCAAATTTAAATATAGCAGGAAATGTCTAGAAGATTTCAACCAGAGATGGTCAACCAGGTGAGCTGCTCATTATTTACTTTCGCTCATTACGATTTACAAGAAATTTCTCCTCAAGGCGAACTATCATATCAGAGGCGCTGTTGAGACAAGAAATGACAGCTTTGGTGAAAATTGTCTAAATGAGGAAGGACAGTAGTAGTTGCCTCAATATCGCTCTTATAGAACTGAGGTTCCGCTGGGCAGTTCAATACTGCAAGACTTAGCAGAGATATCGAACTGTGAGGTTAGAAAGATGAACTCGTTTATGTTGGCTTCGGGTTGGTTTAGCATTGAACCGAACTAGGAACATCCTACACTTCAACTTTTCAGGTGACACAAGGTAGAGTGTCCTCACATAACGCGATTAATCTAGTGTAATTTTTAGAACTAAGGGATCTTTCGCGCTCAATAAAATACAAATATCCCATAATAAAATTACTACATGTCGCTTGAACTACAGAAAGATTAGTTTAGAAAAAGTCTACACTCTCGGCAGAAAACTCATTAGCCCTATTAGAATCTTATATATTAGATATTGCATATTTTTGCAATTCGAAACATTTTCCAATTATTCCAATTTCGGTATTTTGGTTTGCAATTAAGTGTTTTGCATACGTAGATTGCAAATATGCACTACTACTTTTAGGTGTTGCTTATTTCTACAAGAGTAACAACTGAATATCTTTGTATTTTGTTAATGTAGAGTAAAAATATGCTACATCACTTTGCAAATGTTACGATGCAAGATTATTTGCACAATATTGTGAATTGGACTATTCTGTTTTTATAATCATATTTCAAATACTTTGGAGGATAAAGTTCAACGACTCATTCATGTCAATCAGCTAACTTCCCTTTCTTAATAACTTTCATTTACAAAGCAATCAGTCTCATAAACAAAATCATAATTGGTCTTACCATTAAAGGAAATTGAACATAAGACATTTAGCAGCAAAACAGTACAAGAATATAAAAAAGAAAACACAACAAGAAAACGCAATAAAAGTTTGTTCATACTTCCTTTGAATAAGCAATTTTCGTATTTTCTGGCATTTTATTTTTCTAGAAGAAAACATTTAAACATCTTCAATCATACCTGTCAATTCTTTGCCAGCCGCTTTTCCGTTTTTTTTTTTTCATTTTTACCGGAAACAAGCAAATAACGTTTTAACAAGAAAACTGAGCCACATAGACAACCAGACAACCCAAAACAAGAAACAGCGAAAAGAAGGTAATATTGATGTCAAACGGCTTTTAGTATTTTTATCATTTTTTGTTTGGCATAAAAACTCATTACTGGTAAATGACACCAGAAGTAAAATGATAAGACCAGTTGGAGGAGTAACCAGAGATGCAGACAGTGATTCTTTCTCCCATTTTCAGCTTTAAGTTTTATTCAGGAGAGTTTTTTTCTTTTTTAAAAGAAAAGCATTTAAAGTGTTTTTTATTGAAAAATTTTTTTTAAGAATTTAAAAAAATAATAGTTGTGTTTTAACAAAAAGGAATTTTTTTTAATTTCTATTTATTTGTATGTACCAGTGAACGACAAAGGTATACAATTTTCAATACATAGCACATATCGATATTCAAAAGTGTAGGATAATTAAAATGTAGGGGTACAAACAAATACGTTCACAGAAAGCAATGACTACAAACGGGTTACAATATAAAAAAGTGCGCACATCGATAGGTGTAGCACAAATAAATATAAAATGGTTCTTGTATTGCTAGGAATACGTACAAATATAGATATGTATCGATGGGTATCCATAAATATGACTATAAGAAACAATGTTGTAGTGTTTGAAAAAAATTGGTTGCAGAAATATAAGAATGAGAAATAATTTATTTTTAACTTATAGCCTATTTCTGATTTAAGAAAGAGCACTTTCATTCGCATTCTATGAGAAAGAACATTGATTTCGATTTCTCTACATTATTTCTAAACGAAAAGTGTCACCGAAAGACAACTCGAATGAAAGCGTAAATGTTTTCATATAAAATCCGATTTCTGTGCTACGAATGTTTTGTTAACATTGAGAATGAAATGTTAAAAGCAGTCACTTGTGGTTTTGCTTTCGCAACAAAATTTTTGAGTTTATTAAAAATAAAGATCATTTAAAAATTAGCTGAAAAAAGCAGTCCAACAAGTTGAATTCGCTTGGGCCTCCCACTCGTACTATTTTTGAATGGAAGAAGAATAGTACGTTTGTTTGTATGCTACAGAAGAAACCTATTGAACATTTGATCTGTAGAGTAAGTTCGGGTATTGTGGTATAGGCGAGTAATGTGCTAGAGCAGGTTTTCTGACAAAACACGGGCTTATACAAAACGCTTTTTCTATAGTCAGCTGTAGCACCCGGGGGTAATGTATTTGGTGTAAAGCCCCAATCAATTGATGATTGTTTTTTTGCACTGGTGGAGTCACCAGCATTTAAGTTGCATTAAAGTTGTTGCAGTGGTTACTCCAAATACAAACCCAGAAACTTCCCAGGACCAAAATAAACTATGTAAAAATGAATGCTTTTCACCCAGAAATGGCCAGCAAATATCCAAAAAACAAAAAAAAATGCTACAACGACAAAACTTAAGCAAAATGGCTTAAAAGACAGTGAGCAACCAGTCTCCGGTTCGGCAAAAAAGACAAAATCCGCAGACAGCTAAGAGTTGACATAAAACGTAAGCTAATGAGAATGAAAGTGAGTGCCAATGAGAAATCCAAATTGGTTCAAATTCGAGCGAGTGCCGTTCATTCGCTTAAGTTTACTTTCTTAAATCAGAAATAGGCTATTATATTTATTTGTTTTAGGTATTACTCGTGTGTTCCTGTGTAAAAAAGATTTTTGCATTAAAGCATTAAAAAGTCACTGAGTCATATCGCGAAATTACGCAAAATTTTCCAAAATTTAGAAAAAGCCGTTAAATTTAGGTTTTTAACAAAAAATGATTGAGCATGGATGAAACATGGATGAAACCGGACATGAGCGGTCTACATTAGCCACATGCGATTTTCGACATGATGTTCATACCAAGTTCATGGCTAATCGAGACCCCCCAGTTAAACTCCGCTCAAATGCGATTGAGGATTACTGGGGAGAGACACCCGAAATTTAACAAGTAGAGTGAAACAACTGACTCGAAAGTCCGTTTTTCTTTCGAAAGACAATTTTGAAGATGTCTTTTCTTCATTCTTATCTTTTTTTAATTTGTATTATTATATTTTTTTAATTTCTTCTATTTTAATTTTTTTTAATTTCAATTTGTTTTTAATTTTTTTTTGTATAATTTTTTTTTCACTTCTTCACTGATTCGCAAAAATGAATATGACATTTGCATGTCAAACGGCAAAAAATGCAACCCTGCACTAAAGAAATTGACATGCAGTTGTCTTTCTCATACTTATTAATTTTTCGCCTGTATGAATTAGCGTTGCCATTTTTTATTACCAAATTCTTGTTTAGAAAAATCCCCACAATTCCACATTATATAACATTAAAATACATACTTGCATGCAATTTATTTGAAAAAAGCACAAAAAACTAAAAAAATTGAAACACATAATCTGATGATCAAATATGTATACAAAAATAATGCCAAAGTAAATAACATTAAGTAAAAGACAAAATTTAAGACAATTTTTATCGAAATTTGGTTAGAAAAACCCCACTAAGGCAACGCCGACAGCAACATTTTCCTACAAAATTACTATAAGTGTGTTAGAAAATAAGTTTTACATGTGTTAGTTTCCATCAGCAATTTCTTGTAGGGAAATCTATACATGTTAACTTTAATGAATTTGACACATCCTTTGGCTATGAAGGAATATGTTCTTGAAAATAGTTTTTAAATGTGGCGAAATTTATTTTATTTTTTGGCACAAATTTCAGAAGTAAATGGATTGTGTACTCAAATTATTATGTCGGTGAAATCAACTGAAAATTAAATACAAAATAAATACAAATTATTTGAAAACCGCTCTGCTAAGAAATTGTTGTAGTGAAAATATGTGACTACAAAACATGATCCATTGCAATGTTGCTTAAAAGTGTGATACAGAAAAATTGCATGCCTTGCAATGTCATGACAATACAATATGACTCGGCAATGAGACTAATTTGCAATGACATGGAATGGCACAACAATGCGCGACATGGTGATTGAGTTGGCATAACATGACAGAACATGTTGTCTTGTGTTGCAGGGCTTCATAATAATGTATTCAAGACTCATCTCAATGGCAAACAACAGCTTATGTTCGCAAGTGTTCATTGCAAACAAAGTGATTGAAAGCGTGCGATGTATGAATGACATATAATAGTTTTCTGGTTAGTCCGATTTAATGCAAAGCTGGAATTTATGCTCCACCCCTAAACATCGCAATGCATACGCCAATATTGTTAGTTCGCAATTTTTTGCAGGGTTTTAGATTTAAATCAAAACAAAAGTATTTTTATTTAATTTTAAAAAGTCTACTTATTAAACCCTCTAAAATTGATAACTTGTTCGCTTGTTTCTGTTTTTAACCGACATCGAAAAAAGAAGAAGATTTTGAATTTTTCTTCGTTTGAAAAGATGTCCTTTCAAATCAGTTGCGTTTTAAAGTGGGCAGGGTCACACCCATACAAAGTAAATGCATATTCTTTTAAAACACCCTGTACTGTTACGATACTATATTATGATTAAAAAACTGGGCCGTGTCACGTCCATGGAAAAAACATTATCTTCTTCTTAACCGCTTCTTATAAGCCTTAACACAACACACAATATTATTATTAAAAAGTGGGCACTGTCACGCCCAAAATAAATAAATATTCTTCTTTGGCTGCTTCTGCTTAAGCGATTCTTATAAAACTTCATGTACGCATTAAGTTCCCGGCATAATACAACATTGTGATTGGAAAAGCGGGAACTGCAACGCCCATGCAATTTTTTTTTTTTTGCTAGAATCATTTAATTTATAGATTTAAATATAATATTTTTCAAAGTAGAAAAAGAAACTAAGTACAAAAAGAAGCATCCATATAAGATGATTTGTAAGGAAGTGAAGCACCAACTGCTGCTGAAGTTTACTCTTTAAATGATTGTTAGAATTAGTTAAAATGCAAATTGCTTTGCTGTTTTTATTATTTACGAATAAATAATAACGTATAAAATTAAGTAAGTGAAAAGCTTTTTAAACAAACAACAATCAGTTAATCCAAAAATATTCTTAGTGCTCAAATACTCGGATGTGGGAGTGTTGCGACCTCCGAAAACATCATTTTATTCCGTTGTTCTGTATTAACAGTATAATTACTTTTTTATTTTATATCATTTGGATCTTCAAAAGGTGTTAAAAAATTAAATTAACGAGCCTAATTTAATTAAAAATACGTTTAATGAAATATTTTCTCATTCCAAATAGAGTATTAAGATCAAGTTGCACTTAAAGTTAGTCATTATATCATATTAAATAAATCGACTAGCAATAGAAACCATAAGTTTAAAAATGTCTTTAGGGTACAAATAAATTGTCTTAACTTTATATATCCTTGTCTCCTGTAGCTCTCACCAAATGTCTTTGACAATAGCGTTAATGAAAAAATATTAAGTGGATAGAATTTTTTCCCCCATTTTGTTACTCTGATGTTGAAAGTTGTCAAGTAATTGACGAAATGACATTAACGGAAAAAGTTTTTTATTAAATTACAATTCGTATTTAAGGGTTTTCTTCGCTTCCGTATTTTTTATATTTTTTTCTTTACGCTGCTGTAAAAATTTTTTTAGCAATCCTATGAATTATTAAAAAAAAAATAAATGGGAGTTTTCAGTTGAGTTTTTGATTTTCCACGAATAGAAAGCATAAATGAGGAACCCCCCCAAAAAAAATGTTAGCAGCACAAGATAACCAAAAAGGAGGAGGAGTAGCATATAATAATTGTCAAATGTCAACCATATTTTATTTTCACTGCTACGCTTGACTTTGCACACAGTGATGACTGTATGAGGTTTATGAGGTTACCACCACCCTAAAGATAAACGCCTTCAAATTTCTATTTTCTATTCTTTATTTTTTACTTTTTTTTTGTTCTTTAAACGAGTTCTATTACAACTTACAACCACGTTAAATAAAACGTAATTTTTTTTTTGTTTCATTTCTTCTTCCTCTGCTGTTTGTGCGTTTGTTTTATTGCATTAAACTGGTTAAGAAATATAAAAGGCTGAATGTGGTATTTTTTATTTTAAATTGAAATTCTATTGATATTGAATTGAATTTCTATAGAATGCTCTAAAGCGCATTCTTTCAAAGCAAAAATGTCATTTCCACGCATTGTTTTAACAGCGAAAAGAGCAAAATATTATGATGAATGTACATGAGTATAAAAAGACTTCAGCAGTGGAGAATATGTCTTTGTGTGTTAATAAATAAAAATTCATTTAAAATTATTAAAAGAAAGAAAAAAAAAAGAAGATAAACTTGTATGTTGATGAAAGCAACTAAAGGATTGATAAGAAAAAGAAAAATTCGAGCAAGCAAAACATCCAGCATAGAATATTTTTTAACACAAACTGTGCAGCCTTTTTTGCTTGTCAGCAGAAGCACCAAAAGGTCCAGGTAGGAATCGAGGCAGGTTCGACAGATACATATTTCAGCACACTATCCACTAGTCTACGCTGTTCCTATGTAAACAGGACATACATATTGATATCGCATCGTTTTCAAAAATATCCATTTTCTTTAAAAAATACTCGGTCATGACGAATACATTCCAATATGTTCACAAATAAATTTTTGGAATAATCGTGGAATTTTGAAGGGATAAGGTTAATTAATCTATGCTTCTTTATTTTAAGACAATCGTTCTTTTCATAAAGTTAAGATCCCACTATCGCCGCAAAGAGCATAATCTGGGGCAATTTTTATCGTTCTATATCGGCACACATGTAAAAAACATTGTACAATTTATTTTGGAGCGTTTCCATTCGTCGCATATTGGGACAATTTTTTTCAGTTCATATCAGCCAAATATCAATGGTGACAATAATTGGTGGAATGCGATCACACTGTCGTGTTTTATTGGGCAAACTAAATTATATTTTTTCGTTTATTTGCCTGTTGGCAGACACAGTTTAATTTTTGGAATCGATAACTATGGAAAATAGAAAATTGCTTTGTTTTCCGTATATATATATTGATTGTAGCGTCAATGTTTGAAAAAAAGGAACAAATAAAAATTAAAGAACACTTAAAAAATTTAGCATTTGAGTAAAAGAGTGGTTAAGAAAGAGGAGTGAATCGGGTGTGACCAAGATAGCTGGGACAACATAGATGTTTTTCCTTTTTATGTTATTTATTTGAATATTGTACGTTTATTCGAATATTCATAATTAATTAAGTACTTGAAAACCCTAACTTTAAGCCTAAAATTTGTCAATATTGAATTATAAAGCGACAAAAAAATATCTTTTCAAAAGACGAACGAAATCTAAGCGTCTAACAAAATATAAAAAACTATTATTGTAACTTCTTAAAATTGAACATCCGAAATGATAAAATTAAAATTTTCTGAATAATACAAATTATTTTTTTTTCGAAAACATGTAAGAACGTATCAATTTTATCTGTCAGTTAAGCGTTATCCTGGAAAACGTAATATTTTAGTGAAAATCGGTGTGTTTCGGTTGATAAGATCAAGTTCAATTATAGGTCAATACAATTCCCTGTATTCGAAATCCCCTCTACAAAGGTAAGCGTATGGTATCAAGCCTTTTAAATAAAAGAAAATGAACTAATTCCCCTTTCCTTCTTTTATTTCCCATAACCCCTTAATTATAACCACTCGGTGAGGGTTACAATTAAATTTCCTTTCAAGTTTTTTTAAACTTACAGTTTCCCCTCCACAAAGACAAAAACAGATAAATTAGCAAATAAAATCTAATTAGAGTACTATAGTACTCATATATGAGAGTACCCTACGCGAATTTCGTAAAGTCAACAGCTAAAATGTTATTTTCAAAAACTATGTACGAATGAATGAAAGAAATTTCTTCGAATTAGTTGAATTAACCACTCCATACATTCAAAAGCACGATATTTGAGAAGACTCTCTTTAAAGGAACAAGTGCGATATGTACATTAGGCGCATGTCATTAGGATATGTCAATTAGGCGCATTAAATGTGTTTTTAAGCTGTGTAGCCATGTTTTATCAATTATTTTACTTCGCCGGCGATAGGAGGGAGGAGGAGGGCGCTGTGATGTCCGCTAGCATACACCACTATCAAAGCCTTCATCACCTAAACAGTCCAGCAACAACAAATACAATAGCATACTAATGCACATGTGAAAAAATTCTGGATGTTATGACCTGCCTAAAACTGGGCTCGAACCCACTTTCTTAGACATTACTTGCTTTGTAGGCAACGCGCTAACTACTTCAGGCAACAGTGTGAGTGAATTTACATAGTGCTCTCTCGTCGAATATTTTATCAAATGTTTTGTATCGGAAAAAATTAATTTGAGTGTGACCACAGGGATAAAAATATTTTCTCATGTTTGCACTTAACGTTCTTTGAAAGCTGTTTAACAAATAAACAGTGACAAAAAAATGTCCGTAGAATTACCAGACAACGAATTGTGTACTGAGTTGAAAAGATTATGGTTAAACAAAATCAAACATATTTGAATGAAATGTTTCCCCAATGTGAACGTACCTTAAAAAACAAAATGTAAAACAAAGAAATTTCTTTTTCACTTTTTGCCATTTAAAATATTGCCAAAACTTAATATCTTTAACTATGTCCTGTTAAAAACCTGTAATCTCTGTCAAAAGCTAAAAAGATTTACTTCATAAAAATTAAACAAGTATGTTCAATCACTTTTAAATTAAATTTATACATTCATTACAGAAGTAAAACTAAAGTGTGGTTTTCACAATCCGGACGATTTGTATGAGTAAAAAACTTTTGTGAAAGTTATTAAAAAAATTTTTTGCTTTTTATATAAATTCTCTATCCAAGTTGATCGTCTGTATTGTGGAAACCACACTATAATTTTTTTTCATTTAAAACGTTTTTGAAAGGCAAACACTTTTAAAACAAATATATGTACATTTCATTTTAATATTTGAAGCAAGTCATTTCTTTGAGTTTCTTTGAGTTTTGTCTGACTAAAGTTTGCAAACGGTGATAACGTTTTTGTAAATGAGGTAAATAGACTTCGCGCTTTCAAGTTATCATCGCTTTGGCTCTGTGCATGGTAATAACTTGATTGTTCTTTCTGAAATAAATTAAAGGGCTTTTGCCGCTTTATCTGATAAAGGTTTAATTTTACATTTACAAAACGTCATTCACATCCTGCTGCTTAATGTTTTATTTTATAATCTTTTTTTTTTGTTTAAACAGTAATCGCCTCAATTAATTTCTTGTTTTTTCAGGCAATAATTTTCATGTTGTTGACATACTTCCTTTTTTTTTTGTTTCATGATGGCAGCAGAAATATTATTTTCATTTTAAAAGTGTGTGTGTGTGTTTTTCTGATTTGTATTTATTTCAGTTTTTATGATTTAAGTTTCCCAGTATTCAAATGTACAAACATATTATTTTTCATTTATTATAAGAGAAAACTACATACCGGGTAGTCCAAGTACAAGTATTTTTTTTTATTTCTTTAATATTTCGACAATGATAGCATTTTCCCGTCCAAAATATTAACAATCACTGAGTAGCATACGTCTGAGAAAGAAAATGAGTCGCTTTACGCTTGAACAAGTGTTGGGAACTGCTGCAAATTTCGGACATTGAATTTGACCGAAGCATTATCACTATCCCTTTCCCAAAGAAGGTAACACACCTACGGGTTGGTAGGCATACTAACTGCCTGAGTGTTACTTCTCTTTATAAAAAAAAATGTGGCGCAAAAGTTGTCGCGCAATTTTATTTTGCTGTAATTATTTTGTGAATAAAAGACTTTTGATTCAAAACAATTATTTCGCGCTCTTGATAAATATGGCAATACACGTCTTGTCGGCTTTTTTTGTATCTGTCTACTTGAGAAATGACAAAGCACAATTCATGTCTTAAGCAACCCATAGACGTTACAACCGTTGGTACGACTTGAGTATGTTGTGCAAATTAAAAAATCACTTTGGTATAAGACTAATTAAAGAAGCTTCCGAAAAGCTATCGTCTTCATCGTCTATCTGGATATGTTTCATTCTATATAAAATGAGGAAAAAACTTTGGTCTAATTGTAAGAATTTTACAACATTACGAAAAGGCCTGACATTATATAATTCGTACTATTGGATGTCCACTGTATGTATTAAGGTTGGAAGGATCACCGAATGTCGCCTTAATTGTCAGCACAAGAACAAATTACATACAGCCAAGTGTATATCACCTCAAGTATTCAGCCTAAACTATGTTAAAGCGCTTCAGAAGTGATGTCCAAGTTCGTCGGACCATTTCAAAAATTTATGCAGGTATACATTTATTTGTCAGTGACTGTACGAAAAGCAAATATCATTTAGTTCGTTGAGGCATGTACAGGGTCCTCTAATAAGACGTTTCATTTTTAATAGCCCGCCTCCATTTGAACAGTTGTCATGACTCAACTACTTGACAGATGGCAATTAAAAATTGCGCCATTAATAGAAACTAAAACGATATACGCTTCAACAACGCAATGAAATTTTTAAAATTCACTATAACAATGGTGAAAGTTTTGCGTTCACTAAAACCCCTTCACGGTTAGCAATTGTAAAAGTGGTGGAAAAATTTTAGCTTTTGGATATGAAGTTAGTGATGTGAAGAATAGAAGTCGTGCACTTTTGTAGCCCATAGTATTGAGGAAATCGCATGTTTCTCCATTTCTCATCCATATTTGGAATTGGGCATTCCATAAAAGATATTACACCGTACTTTCCATAAGACTTCACGTAGGCGACTTTTATTTTCAGCAAGACGGTGCTACGTGCCACGCAATTATTGACACCATCGCTTTTTTGCGTGAAAACTTTTCCAACCGTTTGGTTTTTCGAAAAGGCGAAACCAATTGGCCAATGAGATCTTGTGATTTAACACTTTTAAACTTTTTAGGGTCTTTTTCTAATGGCTGACAATCGATTTAAGATCCCAAAGATGGAATTCGTCAATATATCGAGGACATACAGCAGCACATGTGTGAAGTGCTGATGGAAGATTTCATGAAAAGAACATGGTCTGCAGAGAAAAGAGCCATTTGTCTGATATTGTTTTTCATTAATGGTATAATCTGCTCTTTCCGAAAATCCAAATGATACCTCTTGTTGGAAGACCCCATATTAAATATGTAAGTACATTTATAAAATATTTATTATAAAACATTCAGTTTTAATGTTATGGCATTGATGAATTTTCATTTTCATTAAAAATACGTTGCCATTGGCACTCTCATTCTGTCCTGCTCTCTTTCTATCTTTCGTTTGCATATGACTGCCAGCACACACATTAATATTTATTTCATCTCTATGTGTGGCTGTGTGTGTGGTTGTATGTGGGTGTGTGTGTGTGTTTTAGTATGTCCTTTTTTGCCAGGATTATATTAAAATTTCAAGTTTTTGCTAAAGTCAATATTTGCATGTGCATTTGTACATAGATTTTGAAATTTTATTTTTGTTTTCATTTCATTGACACTGACACTTACACACCAGCTCTTGTAATGCGAGTAACTATTTATAAATTATTGTCTACTTGATTACATCACAGCTTCGTTAAAATGTGCGTGTATTTATACAGCAAGTGTTTGTTACAATATTTATTTATTTGTTTTCATTATGACCTTAAGTTAAAATAATATTTATATTGATATTAACAAATGAACGTGGCTGACGAAAAATAAAAATGCGTATGCATGAAGTGGCATAATTATAATGAGTTGTTATAATGCAGCATTATTGCTGTAGGTAACACATAATTGGTCAAAATGGCAAAAGATCATTGTAAAAGAAGTGCAACTGGAAAAGTTAATTTATTGTGTTTAAGTTTTGGGTTTTTTAACATGTGAAATGTAGAGTGGATTTGCATACAAGTAACATAAAAAGCAGTCAAAGCGACTGGAACAAAGTTTTGGCATTATCGGTGTATCTTTAACGTATACACGAAAATCCAAAATGGATTACGTTCAAT
This sequence comes from Gymnocheta viridis, assembly GCA_956483585.1. Classification (NCBI taxonomy): domain Eukaryota; kingdom Metazoa; phylum Arthropoda; class Insecta; order Diptera; family Tachinidae; genus Gymnocheta; species Gymnocheta viridis. The sequence continues at coordinate 13,531,726 of OY101444.1, read as the reverse complement.
TTATTACTCAATTTTGAAGCTTTAAATGTCAGAACTCGGGTTGCAAGCAATGTATCGTGGATAACATGTTACCATCAATGTTTTGGCGGACGATCCATCGGCGTCAAGACTAAGAAACATATACATTGTTTATTGCAAAGCTGATTAATAACATCAGTGAATTAGAACAAACGATCAAATGTACATCTATTTTTGTCAAACTTCATATGAAAAAAAAAACTAAAAAATTTAAAGGTGGTGTATTTTGATAATTAAAAGAGATGCTATTGAGATTAGGGAAGATTCTGGAGGAGCAACCATCAATCAGGACAGAAATATACTTCTGAGGAGCAGGTTATAAAACAGGGTTGGCTACCCGCTGGGTAACCCAAAAAACCCCACTGGGTTTTATTGGGGATTTTATTTGAAAAAACCCACCCAGTTGGGTTTTTTTTTTAAATAAAATATATAAAATATATTTACTAGGACAAGATAGTACAATTTTCTCTTTTTATTAACAAGAAAAACATTAAAGATAAATACACTCTTTGGAGTTTGACAACAGAGCGGAATAAAAATTTGTAATTGAATTAGTTATGCATTCAGCTGTTTAAATCGACTGCACAAAATGACGATCAAAAATGATTAATTGTGTCAAATGCATAAGTGTACGGAAAAGTTCTCACATTCGATATGGAAATGGTTTATGCGATTATTCGATCAACGAATTTTTGAAGTTGAGCATTGCTTGTTGTAATTTAAACAAATTATTGATTTTCTTTCTGTCTTTATACAATTTTAAATGAGTGATGTATATTTTCATTCGACGAAAATCGTTCCAAATTAAAACAAAAGAAATTATTCACCATTATTCCATTTGTCAATACTGACGTCACGTCAATACAATACCGAAAAATTGGGACTTGTCTCCTCCAAATTTGTGCTACTGACAGTCTATTTCTGTTCTCTAAGGTCTAGAAAATAACATGAGCCTTGCAATAGTAGTCAGTTGTTTTTGATAACTTTTTTTTGGTATTGTATTGACGTGACGTCGATGTTGACAGCTGGAATAAGGATGATTATTTTTGACTAAAAATGCAAACTTATGCAAGAGTTTATCTCAATGAAAAAATATATAATAAATGTATAAGCTAGTGGCCTAATTCACAAATGATTAATAAAGTTATAGTAGGCTTAATGTACACATTAACTTTATTAATCGTTTCTGAATAAGGCCATAAGTATACTTTGTTTAATTTAAAGCCAATAAAACCTCTACAAAAAACCCACTGGGTGGGTTTTTTTATTAAAAAAACCGGGGTTTTGCCAACACTGTTATCAAAGCTTCTTTTTGTTGACTCTATTTCAAAATTACTATATTGTAATTAGAACAAATAAAATTTCTATACATTAATCTTGAATGTGAAATATTAAATATATATTTTGTTATGCTTAAGTACGTCTAATTTTCAGCCACATATATACATATATTAAAGTAATGACTCTAGTTTTTATACGTAGTAAAATGTTTCTGACTGCATGTTAAATCATTCAATGATGAACAAATCAAAACATCGGAAAATTATCGATATATCGCTTCTATTAACGATGTTTTTCAACATCGATGTTTATCTTAAAAACATCTTAGAATATTTATTCATCTGCTGAGTAAAAAATTAAAGCGTATCAAATAAATATGTTTTTGTTTAAGTCCCATGGCTTTGTTTCCACCTAAAACCAGCATAAATTACAATTCCTTCTATTTCCTTTTATTATTTGCAAAACATAATTTTTTATTATGATTCTTACAAAACTTTACTTTTATAGCTGCACCCGGTGTGCTTCGACACCCTCGTCGTACTGATCAAATAAAATTAAAAGATTTTGAATTATATTTTTTACTTGTTATATATTTATTAAACTACTTTATACGTTGAGTCTAATTATTTTACAAGCACGCGCAAAGAGTCTCATCATATCGCTCGTTTATATCAACTAGGGATACCAATTCCGAATACCAAATCCCGGATTTGAATTATTTAATCCCGGGATTTTCGGGCTTCACTCAATCTCGAAATTTTTTTTTTATAAGCAAATTCATAATGATTTTCTTCCATATTCCATTTTATATCTGTTTGTTTCACTGTCAATGAAATCGAAAGATAAAATTAAACTTTGTTATTCTTTATAAGCGCGTCTAACAATTATAAAGAAATTTTAATGTGAGAAGTATAGAAAATAATTAAAGGAAATAAATTGCAGGAAAAAGGTCTTTTGAAATGCACAAAGCTAAAGCAAAACCAAAAGTTCGGTGTGGTTTTATTTTCTAGTTGATTCTTTTGGTGCACGAAATGCAAAATGCAAACTTTGCAAAGTAAGTCATCCAGAAATCAAATTAGCAAGATATTATTTTTTTTTTTTTTTGGTTTTAGGTCCACAACATAAAATTCTGATTCTGATGGCGTCTCTACAATGCAAAAAATTGGAAAAATTATTGCACCAAAGCAACAACTTTGCCTCGCACATGGTTCCTGGCTATTTTGGATGTGTTTTACAACCCAAATGAAAAACTTATCCTAAATGAATTATCATCTTCAGAATGTGCGAATTTTTCGATTTTTTTAAAAGAGAAATGAAAACTGATTAGACTGATCATTTTCATATTTCAACCGTTATTGATAGTCAGAAAAATTTCAAAACTTTTTAGAAAGTCACCAATAAAAAACGAAGTTTTGCAAAAATATGTTAAAAAGGAGAAAGGTAAAAAACTTATACTTATTTAAGACTGCAAAACTAGGTGGAACACTCCAACGATTTCATGAATTAAAAATACCCGTAAAGAAGTCTTTAATTGATTTTGAAGAACAACCAATAACGGATGATGAATATAAATTAATCAAATAATTAACAGATATTTTGAACCCTATAAAAGCAATAGTTGAAGCTTTATGTCAAAGCGAAATGTATCTTTGAAGAGCAGATTCTGCCCTTTCTTTAATAAAAAAAATGTATCAAAACTGGAATGCAAATTAAGCCATTAACTGGAAAAGTCGCTTTACAAATGAATTTCAGAAAGAATAACGATTTATTGAACATTGTTGAGTTTTTTGAAACTTTGTTTTGTATTTGGTTTTTTATGAATACTAAATATTTTTAATATATTCAAATATATATATTTCACTATGTAATTATAAAGCTTTTGTTAGTGAACCGTTTTCAAAGGCGTTTTATTTTAATAAATATTTATAATGTTGAATGTTACAACGGATATTTTTATTAAGCTTTCGCGTTAATAGACCTTTATTCAAAATTTTTTGTTTCAATATCTATAATGTTAAAAAATTTAAATGTCAAAAAATCTCAGAAAAATTCCAAAAGTCCGGGATTCGGTTCTCGGGATTCGCGAAAACCAGCCCCAATTGTCATCCCTAATTGCAACGTAGTCATATCTCGAAAAAAATCTTTCGTCATAAAACGAGTTTAAAGTTTTTTAATTTACACACACACATACAGAAAAATAAAAAAATATTCTCCTCTCAAGAGATGAGTAAAGAAGATATTTGTATACATTTTTCACACAACATTAAAAGCGATATGAAAAATATTTCTGTATTCTTCACTTAAAAATCACGTTTTTTTGGAGATATGATTACGTTACAATAAAGGATCGATATAGTTTCACAAATACGCAAAAATAAATAAATAAATGTCTTGGGCCACGCCTACTATGGCGCTTACTCCCTTTTTTGCTTTATCTAATCCTCTAAAAGTAAAATGTTTATAGCGGATTTATTTACTCTGCATGAGAAGTGTCATGCCCATCGCTTAAGCGTAAGCCAGCTATTGTATCATTAACATACATGTCCTTTATTTACAATTTAATTATATTACGTACATAGAAAATAATTGTAAAAAGTTCAAAGTGAACATAAGGCATCGATAAGGTCTTTCAATCTAACTCTATTGTTGGCCAATGTTTTTGCGGATGCCAGGGTATTTGGACTGATTCTCGTTCTCTTTTAGTACATCGTATACAGGTGTTTCTTGGACAGCCACTTCTACATTTCCCTTGGGATTTCAGTCTAAGAAAGCTCTAGCGATTTCATTGTGTGGGCGGCATAAGATGTGGCCTAACCAGCTCCATTTGATTCTTCGGAATTCTATTTCGATAGGACTAGTATTTGTTTGTAGTAGCAGCTCGTCATTTGAAATTCGGTTTGGCCAGAAAATTCCCAATAATTGGCGTAGACAGCGATTGATAAAAACTGGGATTAAGCAAGTTGTTGCTTGTGTCAAACTCCAAGTTGTGCAGCCATGTGGCAAAATAGATTTGACACTGCAGTGGAAAATTCTTATTTTTGGTTTACGCGAGTTGTTTTTGCGTCTCCAGATTTTATTCAGGGCAAGAAAAGCACTTCTCGGGGTTATCTGCCTCTGATCCCCCGTCTTTGGTTATTTTACTGCCGAGGTAGGAAAAGCTGTCGACGTATTCAATTACCTGGCTGTCTATAGTAAGCGGATTTACATTTGTTGTGACTATTCTTATAAGCTTAGTTTTTCTAATATTTATTTTTAGACCGACCTTAGCAGCATTCTCTGTCAGGCATTTCAGCTTCGCTTTGATGTGTTCCAAACTGTACGCGAAAAAACAGATGTTCGTGCGAATGCCACAAGGTGTCTGACACTATTTGTTGTTTCTAAAGTAGAATCCATGATGATTAGGAAGGAGGTGGGTGAAAGGATGAATCTTTGTTTTACCCCTTTGTGATTCTCGAAAGGAAAGACTTTCAGCATTTCGGTACACCTCACCATTAAGTGTGTCTTTGTTTATAAGAGCTTTTCACATACCGTCGCCAGAGACAGTATCAAAAGCTCGATCAATATTATTACAATTATTACTCCTATTATATTGCTCCAAACATATTATGATTATTATTTGCTTTGTATTGGAAGTACCACGCCCACTTGAAGTCTTGAAAAATATGAAACCTGTTGCTATTTCTAGGCAGCTGGTAAAAAGTTTTGAACACTGTTGTTCCCATAACTATCAAACAAACAAACAAACAAACAAGCACATATTTATTGTTATACTCGTATGTATAAATATACATATAATGTTCACTTCTACATTCATATGAAAAGAATAACTCCCTCAAAAAACAGGAACCAACTAGGAAACAATTGTGGATAGCCATTTGCGGCGTTATTACAACAAAGCTAGAAGGCAAAAAAAAAGAAACCCTGACAGCCAAGCCAACCCATTGCAAGGATACAGCAGAAGGTACGAAAAAAAACATAAAAATAATAAAAAGCTGTCCTACAAACAGCAACAAAAAGTAAGCATACTTTTCCACTCACATGAACATGAACGGCGGCACAATTATTTTGAACGTGACATATTTTCATTTAATTGCTTAACCAAAATAATTTATATAAATACATTTTCCTAAACAATGACAAACAAATTAAAAAGGTGTTGTACGTGCGTTGTGTACAGGTATGCATGGAGTACAACAATATTGGTCCCACTTCTATCTCGAAATAGAAAAAAATAAAAGGTGATAATAATGAGTTTGTTATAAAAAAGCATGTAAATTGAAAATTTAGGGGTAGTTTTTGTCAGCCACAACAGCCATGGTGCTTAAAGACTGATAAATGAATGAACAATTTTATTACAAGAAGCTGGGAAAATACAAGTGGAAACTACCACCCCTGTCGAGAGGTTTTAAAGGGCATTTTTTAGAGAAATCACATCTTGTTGTCATAAAACTTCAAATAAAAAAAAGAAAAGCGAAAAATGCATAAAAATGTGACGATAATATTCATTAAAACGAACGAGCTGCTTTCATTAGAGAGAACATACGTTGAGAAGAGAAATAAATTAAACAAAAATAAAATTAAAATAAAATAAATTAAAAAAAAGAATTAATCAAAAAGAATAATTCTTTAAAAATAAATAGAAAAAAAGATTTGTAAGTGGTTTTTGGGAGTTGAGTGGAGTTTTGGGATGCCTTTTTTATGTGTTCCTTTTAATCGACTTTTCAATTGTTCGGTTAATAAAAATATGTAATCGAAATTAAGGTTTTTAAATTACTCATACAATTGACGAACGATTTTATTTCTTTCAAATTATTCGAATAATTTTTACTGCTCAAAATTGATCGAGCTAATGAAAATTTTTTTCAAATTTACTCGTTTTTTTTAATGTAAAATAAATAAAATTTTATTTTACTTTTTTTATTTTTAACTAATAAAAACAACACAAAAACTATAACATGCTTTCAATTTTACTCATAAAGGAAACTCACGATCTGTTTAATTGAATCTGAAATAGTAACAAAACCACATGAAGTTCTAATGTTTTGATTTTAGCTCCGAAATTATAGACGTTGGGGAAATAAAAAGAAGTAGATTAAAAACATTTTCCTACTCATCATACTAGATCTTTGTTTGGTTTGTTTATGGGTACCCCCATAGACTAGAGGATAGTGTGCTGGGGGTCGCAGGTTTGATTCCTGCCAAGTTTCATAGTATTTCTGCAGACCAGCCACAAAGACTTTACAGATATGTGAGTTAAGTTATATATGCCAAGTTAAATATGTTTCCTTATGACATCGAATATTTCCCAAAATGTCTTTGCATTTGGGACATTTTTGGGACAAAATTTAGCATGATTTAAAGTGGGATATTTTATCTCCTGGGAGCTCCAAACAAGATTACGGAACGAAACATATCTCAAATTGAAGGTAATTCATTCTTCTTCCGTAATCCTCAAAAACTTTACAAAAATAAAGTTTGTTTAACAAAAAAAGAATAATTACCGAATTTTTGATTCTCGGAAGGATTTTTTCAGTTGTGGGCAAACCAAAATAGATTACGGAGTGGAACTTGGTCAAATCATGTGTCATTGGTCATTCCTCCGTAATCTTTAAGAATTTTTTCAAAAACTTAAATTTTGTTTAACAAAAACCTAATTTTTCTTAAACAAAAAATCTTAATGATTGAATTCTTGATTCTGGGAAGGATTTTTTCAATTGTGGGCAAACCAAAATAGATTACGGAGTGGAACTTGGTCAAATCTTGTGTTATTGGTCATTCTTCCGTAATCTTCAAGAATTTTTTCAAAAAATAAAATTTTGTTAACAAAAACCTAATTTTTATTAACCAAAAAAATCTTAATGATTGAATTCTTGATTCTGGTAAGGAGTTTTTCAATTGTGGGCATACTTGTAACCATGGTGTAATAAACAGGCATTTAAAGTGGCATTTGTACGCCATATGACAATTTTTTGTTCTAGCATTGTTTTTCCAATCTTATGTCAGTTTTGTTGATATTCGTGATTAGCGTGAGTCATCGTAATAAATTTTTTGTTTCAATTACGTGAGCGTGCATGAACGCGAGTGCAAAGAAATTAATCGTACATAAGTAGATTTTCGACGTGATTGCTTTGTGATTTTTTTGCTATAGTTTTTTTTCGTATACTTTTCAATTAATATTTCTAAGTAATTACTTAAATTGTTTTAAGTTTATGTTGAAAGGAATTGTTTCTTAATTAATTTTAGAAAAGTTTTTGATAAACTAAAATTATTTTTATTAAGAAAGTATTATTGGAACAGTCTATTCATCAGACTAGCAGAATGGATCAGTGATAATATTTTTTTTATTACTAATTTTTTTTTTCGTGAATATTTCGTGAGTGTGAGTTTTTGTGATTGTGCGTAACTTTTTTTCCTACATGAGCATTCATGAACGGGAGCTAAAAATATAAGGTCGTGCTATCGAGGGCATGAGTGAGAAATCACTCACGATCCGATCTCTAGTTTATATTTACATAATATCCAAGCTTTTGTTTGTTCAATTTGTGTTTATTTTTTTATTAAAATTTTCAATAATTTTTTATAATTTGTATAATTTTTATACATTTGTGTTTATTTTGAGAGTGCCACTACCTTCTATATGGACCGCAATACTTTCAAAGTAATCCACACTTCCTTGTCTTGCTCTTTTGTAGCGTCCAAAAAATTCAATGGTTTCTGTTAACTTATTTTATTTAATTTTTGTTTACAATAATTTTTGACAAAGGATTAGACTTTACACAAACAAAAATTCCTTCTTTTTGTTTTATTGTTGTAGTTGTAGCCCTAATAATGCCACCTGTTTATTTCATCATGTAACAGCCTAAGTATAAGAATTCAATATACAAATGTACGTCTATGCTAATGTGATTGATTATAATAAAAACAAGTAATATGTATGTTGAAGCTAATATATAAGTTCTACTAATTACTTACAAACATTAATTAAAAACAAGTAATAAAACCATTAAGTGAAAATAGAGTGTTAAACAGTAGTTTTTTCTCTTTCAATGAATGCAAGTAAAATAGGTACACGTTTAAACTGGCGGTCGAATTTCAACCAATAGGTGTACTCTAGTAATAATAAAAATACAAATATTAATTCAAATAACAAAACCAGAAACTGAGCAAGATATAAGAGAAGAAGAAATGCCAAACCGATAACAAATATGTAATGGGAGCAGGGCACTGCCGCAAGGTATGTAATTCAGAGAGCATATTAAGTAATTCAATCTGTATTGAAAACATGCTGTTACTATCGGCAAAGTAGTTAATTTTACTGCTATTTTGTCTCGTTACTAATATTTTTAAGGCTTCTTGAGCATTAAAGTTATAGGAATTTTTAATCTGATTCATTATCATTCAATTAAAAACGATAGCACGCGTGAAACTCCATGTCTACGTTGTCAAAGTTGTTTGAAGACTAAGAAAATCAACTAGAAAAGACAAAAACTAAGTAAACATAAATGTAAAACAGCTTGATCTCAGCTTCCAATGGCGCTGGAAAAGTGAGAGAATAATAATATATGGAATAATTAATCATTAGAAATGGGAATTTTGTAATAAAAGCAGAAATCTATTTAACTTTTAAAAAAATAAATAAGTGTTGAAGTATTACGGTTAAAGAGTTGATATTCCAAGTCACTACTATCCACCATTAAAACTGGTAAAACCGAACAAAATGCTGATGAGATGGTGTAGCGACCTTGAAATCAAAACAAAAACAAAAAGTGAACCAAAGCAAGAATATTTCACTTTAATTGGTTTTTAACAAAAGTCACACTCCTTTCACCTTGGCAGCATACGACAGCTAAGTTTATTAAACTTCAGTAAACTATCATGAAAACATGTATATAAAAATATATGTATAATGCAGTTGTATATGTTATGAAATATGATAAAAATAGATTTTGTAATAAGCTTTTTGTTTTGCTTCAATTGATTTTTTATTTGGTTATACTTTTTATTGATAAGAAAAAGTTTAAAAAAAGATGTGCAAGTTTTATTTTCTCAAACGGCTTTTTTGTGCGCCTTTATTTTTTTAAAACGTCCTTTTGTGTGACTTGTCAAAAAATCCCAACGGTAACCCTGCTGCTGAATAATAAATTCTTCCAAATATTATTCTCTTAATAAAAAATAATGAATTTATCCCAAAAATGTCTCAAAAAATTATAAAAGAAAATGGGTAAACTCAGATTTGAACTTGAGCCAAGCAATTCTTTTCAATACAAACTTATTCATTATCTTCAAAAAGAAAAGCAACGGTGGGCCCTTTAAGGAGTCAAAACTTGCTTCCCTTCGCACAGTTGTTTTCATTCAGACTTATTTTCGTTATCGCCTCCATCCTGGCTGCAAGAGAGGCTTTCTAACTTTTGAAAGATCGAATAAATTTGTAAATCTCTAAACTGTGTCACTTCATATTTCTCACCCTGTTGCTATAATAGCATTTTGAGTGTTTCGACTATAACAAAAACACCTTCGAAGATTCAAAGCAAATTCTTCATAAAACTACAGGCATTTTTTATTATTATTTTATGTCCACTACATAACACAAGAGTAGATTTTTTTTTCATTTCCACATCGTTTGGTGGTATAAGAATTTTTTTCGTTTATTATTTTGTTGTTGTATAATTTTTTCCACAAACATGTTTGTGCAATTTTTCGGGTTGTTTTATTGTTATATGGGGAGTTAGACAACAAAATCTCAGTGTTTAAATTTTATAGTTCAACCAACAGTCGTTAAACTATTTGTACACATTGTTATTGTTGTTGTTGTTGTTGTTGTTCACGGGTAGCTGTTCGTTCTATTGTCGTCGTTGTTGTTGTTGTTGTTACCAAAACGTTTGTTGCTGATTTTAGTGGTAGTTACTTTTTTTATCATTTAAACACGTTCAAGCACTCGCCCACATATCCATACGTACCTTTTCCTTTCATATGTAATTTAAATCAAAAATACACTAAACTAAATCTTCTTAAAACACACACACATACACACATGCGAGCGCGCTTCCGCTTTCACAATTTTCACTTAGAAAGAACGCGTGGGGATGTATATATGTATGTACATATGTATGGATGTGTTGGTATTTCGTATTTGCAAAATTGTGTGTTTTGTATGTGCGCATTTGTTCCTTTTTAATGTGTGTGACATTTTAAAAATACTTTCGCTGATATAAAATATGGCACGTGTAACTATTAAAATCGTTTATTAGTTTGTTGCTTTATTCCGTTTTCGTTGCACGGCACAGTGTCGGAAAATTTTTTCAAATTTAATTGGATTTTTCGCGTGACTTTATTTCTAGTGGAGTCTTAAAAGGCTCTTGTCGTTTACATGTATTTTCACAAAGGTTTGATAGTTATGAATTTTTGTTCAACTGTGGGTCAATTTTTACTTCATTTAAATGTTTTGTTTGCCAGACTTGTTGAATTTTATGTTTTTTTATTTAATTAAAATAAAAATTTCAGAATATTTTTATTTTTATTATTTAGTACTTTTGTGTCAAAATGTTCCAATAATAATGTTTAGGTTTCAACGAACCCAGAAAATTCAAATGTTCACCGCAAAGTGAATTGTGAAATAAGTTCAACTAATAATCATTTATTTTAGTAAAAATACAGTTGGCCGGTCAAGCTTCTAGTAAGAGATGTAGCCAGCATATGAGCGATCTATCGAACCAATTTTTTTTTTTTTGAAAACATTTGGTTTGGAAAATTTAAGTTTGGATAATTTTAATGGCACCAGGCTTCTGATCTTTGGGACGAAAACTCTGCCACCAGTTATTATTATGGATCAATAGATATTGTATTCGATTTTAAGTCCAGAACGCAGATTCGATTTCTGCTTAATTTGTTTGTGTTTGTTTAAGAAACTAAACGGGGTTCTGTCGGGTTCAATTCACACATTTAATTTAAAAAAAGCCATTCACATTTTATAAATTTAACACAAATACATTTTAATTGACTTTATAAAACTTTATGGTCGTAACCGTTTTCCTAATAACCTCATTCTGTGTGTTATTAGCCACGTTTTTGTCATTTCTAAAGACTTCATTTAGATATGAAACCTGAAAAATCATCATAATAATAACTTTTAATACTTTTTGTGGATGTGTTCTTTCCTTGTAAATTTTTTTTTTGTTGCTTTTATTACTTTTTAAAAGTCTTACGTAATAAATTGAATACAAGTTTACTGCAACATTTGTAAGAGATGAAAAAGAAGTGAAGCAACTAATTAAGTTTAAATTATAATATAAAAAAACTAAAAGGAAATAAAATAAAATTTCAAATCTTGCTATTAAAAGCAGAGGTTCTTAATCTTCGTGATCCAATATTAGATTTAATCAATATTCAATTCCTCAATATTGTATTTTTATAAAGAAAATATATTTTTCGGCACTTCGTTGAATATTGAAGAATTCGTTTTTTTTAAGTAAATTATCAGCATTTCGTTACGTTGTGTCAACAGGGTTGGCTACCGGCTGTGTAACCCAAAAAAAACCCACTGAGTTTTATTTGGGATTTTATTGGGATTTAGTTGGGTTTTTTTAAATAAAATATACAAATTTACTAGGACAAGATAGTACAATTTTCTCTTTTTAGTAACAAGAAAAACATTAAAGATAAATACACACTTTGGAGTTTGACAACAGAGCGGAATAAAAATTTGTAATTGAATTAGTTATGCATTCAGCTGTTTAAATCGACTGCACAAAAATTATCAACTGTGTTAAATGTATAAGTGTACGGAAAAGTTCTCACATTCGATATGGAAATGGTTTATACGATTGTTCGATCAAAGAATTTTTGACGTGAGCATTGTTGCTTGTTGTAATTTAAAGAAATTATTGATTTTCTTTCTGTCTCTATACAATTTTTAATGAGTGATGTATTTTTTCATTCGACGAAAATCGTTCCAAATTAAAACAAAAGAAATTATTCGCCATTATTCCATTTGTCAATACTGACGTCACGTCACTACAATACCGAAAATTTAGGACTTGTCTCCTCCAAATTTTGTGCTACTGACAGTCTATTTATGTTCTCTAAGGTCTAGAAAATAACATGAGCCTTGCAATAGTAGTCAGTTGTTTTCGATAACTTTTTTGGTATTGTATTGACGTGACGTCGATGTTGACAACTGGAATAAGGATGATTATTTTTGACTAAAAATGCAAACTTATGCAAGAGTTTATCTTAATGAAAAAATATATAATAAATGTATAAACTAGTGGCCTAATTCACAAATGATTAATAAAGTTATAGTAGGTTTAATGTACACATTAACTTTATTAATCGTTTCTGAATAAGGCCATAAGTATACTTTGTTTAATTTAAACCCAATAAAATCCCACAAAAAACCCACTGGGTGGGTTTTTTATTTTAAAAAAAAACGGTTTTTTGCCAACACTGCGTGTCAGTGCCACTTTTTTTAATTTATTCCTTTGCATCATTTTAACAAAATTTATGCCACTTTTAAAAAGGAGTAAAAGTTCCAATATGTATTAGAATATTAATAAATAGTAAAACGTATAAAGATATACGTAAAATAAATAACGCTGAAAAGTTTTTGTTCGAGATAGGAAATTTGAAAAATAGATTTGATGAAAATATACATATTGTTACGTTTCGACCTTTTCGATAACGTTTACTTGTTTGATTTCCTTTAATTAGTCAAAAATAAAAACACAAAGGAAATTTATTTTGAACTTATCGATGTTTTATTTCCTTTAATACCACTGTTTTATAAAATACACAAAGTTAAAGCTTTTTCACAACTAATCTATGCACGAAGTTCACCATGCTGTCGCTTAGAAAAGATTGACTTGTTTGTGCCTTGCAGTATCGGCTTTTATATCTGTTGACTGTTAAGGTTCTCGAACGTAGTAGATAAATGTTATGTGTTATTATTCAGCGGCCTGTACATGCCAGTAGCAAATTTGTAATGTGGATGGCGAATCAACTAACCAATTTTACTAAATTCGATATTGCAATTCTTGTAAAAAAATTCACAAATACAATTGAGAAATGTGACATAGATATTTGAATAGTGTGGTCCCTTAGCTAAAGACTCCATATAGTGGTTATGCGCTACAAGGAAGGATGCGCACAAAAATGGCCAAAATCCGCCAATAATCACCCAAAGATTCGCTAAATTCGATTTTGAAATTCTTGTAAAAAAAATTCACAAATACAAATATGAAATTGGTATTAATTGTTAATTTTGATTTTAAATTGTTAAAAAAAAATTGTTTAAATTTTCTTGTAGTTTTAATTTTTCCTAAATATGACAAAATTAAATATGTCAGTAGTGTTGGAACTTCAAAACATATTTAAGTATAAAGTTAAATATGTTTAACTATAAAGTTAAATATGTTAAACTATAACCTCTTACGTCAAACATATTTAACTCGGCATATTTATCTTCACACACATTCCACTATTTCGATTTTGCTATGGAAAACAATTGTTACTAGTGTAGCCAGCGGTCGACTTAAGCAAATTCTAGAAATTAATATTAAAAATTTACAAAAATAGATACGATGAAATACAAAAACAAAGAACATTTAAAATAAACAACTTGAAACTCTGCATCATTTCTATGCAAAAGCAAATTGGACAAACACACATGCACACTTAGTTTATTTTAGAAGTTGAAGCTGATACATGCATGTGTAATAATAAGTGTGCATGTGTTAGTAGCAACCTTAAATGCTTATAGCTCCCGAAATATCGAACCGATTTATATAATATTAAGATTGTGCACATCTTTGTATTAAAGCATATAAATCCTTTCAAAATTGGTTTAGTATTATGGCTATAAAAGGAATCTAAAAAAACGTGCTTGTCTATTAATTATATAGATTATTAATTTTATTTATATCCCTGAAGTAACTAAAAAGCAATAAAAAAAAACTAAACAATCGTTAATATTAATTTTATTTAAATCCTTAATGAAAGAAAAAATAAAGTTTTAATTTTGTTAATATTGAACTTAAGGTTGGAGAAGTTTTTTTTTTTAAATTTAAATTAATACTGAAAGTAACACTAAAACATTTTAATGAAAATAATTTGAATTTGCAAATATTTGTTTTAAAAAAAATTATCTATAAATTCATGACTGAAACTCGAGCCAAACAAGTCCTCTAAACTGTCAACTTAAGCTTAAACAATTTAAAAATATTACGTTTAAGTACTAATAAAATTTTTCGAAATGAAAATTTATGGCTTGAGTTCAAATATGAGTTTACCCATATCTTTTAAATTTAAGAATTTTTTTTTGGATTAATTCATTATTTTATTAAGAGAGTACGTATCTTTTTTTAATCTAGACCTCGGCAACTTTGCAGCCCCTTAACAAGAAAACCGGAATTCGAAATATAAATATGTAAGTGCAGCTTAATTCTAATTGCTTCACCGTTTCAGACGTTTATCCTTTGGTTCAATTGTAACGTGTTATTATATTTAATCTTATTTTTTTTGCTAATTTTATTTCTAATATTTTTATATCTCTCCCATTTATTTTGTTCTTCACAGGTAAACAAAGAAATTGTTGCTTTAGTATCAAACTTAGCTAAATCTTTTTATCTTAACACAGCAATCAGTTAACTAAAATTTACCACTTAACAACTCATATATGGGAAACGTTTAGGAAATTCTGTAACTAAATGACAAAAAAAATGTTTTTCTTTCAGCAGATCTTTGTAGAAGAGGCCAGCAAGTAGGCCACGGTACCAGCGCACATCAGCAAAACTTTTTTAAATAACTGGAGAACGAGAGCTGTGGTAGTCATAGAATAGAAGACATTAAGAAAGAAGAAAAAATTAAAAACACACGCATGTAAAACTGCAGCTCATGATAGCATTAAGTGAATAATTTCGTTTAAATTAGATGTTTAAATAATTTAAACGGTTTTTACACTTCATATAAACTTATGAACTCGCTTTCAAACGCAAGCGGAAAAGCCTCAGACAATTTCTTCAGCTTCAGTCTATCATATAGAACCCAAAAAAAAAAGAAGGCAGGGTAAAGCAGTGCCTCTTACTGTAATAGAAAATTAGCACCAGCACGCATTTAGCAAATTTATTTTAATTGAGCGTGTTGAAAATTTTAAACGAACACACATTGTTTGAGTTTTTCCAAAGTTTTAGTTTTTATTGCAAATTTGCATTATTTTTTCATTTTATTTGCGCCTTTAGTTAAATTTTAGTTATTTGAGTTTTTTTTAATATTTTTCTATACTTAAAGGATTTGAGAGGTTATTACTTTGCTGACGGAATGATAATAGACAGTGGCACGTAAATTTCTAAGAAGAAAGGGAAGTGTGTTAAAAATATCAGGAAATTAAAGAGACTGAGAGAATGATGGTGTATGACTATTTAAGCGAACTTGAATGTGCACAAAATGATATTGTGACTGCGGGGAGTGATACATTTTCTGTTGAATTTTACAAAGTTAACCTCATGCTTAAGGCTTGCTTGCATTTTGGCATACTAATTTTATATAATTGCAAGAAAAAAATTTTTTTTATAGTTGTTCTGGTATGCAAAAACATCGACATCATCATGAGCATAATCACAGCAACATTGTTCATTGTTGCTTTGAAATATTGCTGCAGGATGAAAGAGGGTAGTTTTTCCTTTTTATTTTTAAATAATTTTCTCCCATCTCTTACAATTTACTGGTTTATTTTGGGTCAATGAATTTCCATCGTGCTTTTAATGTAATTGTATTTTTGTTTGTATGCCTACTTGTGTAACATAGATATTAAGATTTTGATTCACTGTACATACCATTCATGTATTTATTCAAAGTTATTTTGAAAATGCCAGTAACTATTAAAATGATATGACTCGAAGCTACACAGTTGAACTTCCACTCTAATTGAAAACATCCCAAAGGCAGCGAGAAATAGATTTATTTTAATTAGTTAAGTAAAGGAATTTTCTTTAATATTTAATATTCAATAAATTTATTATTCGTGATATGCCTCAATATCTAATTTCAATAAGTTTTTTTTTATATTCATTATTCTATAATAATTATAGTTAATAAAATGCAAAATAATAAATAGCCTAAAGAAATTTCCACACAGTGACATGTAATTGCATTTCAATACAAAACTAATTTAAATTAGAAAATAATTTTTCAAGAAGAGCACCAACGGACACGTACAGTTTTTGTAAAATTGTTATTAAAAAAATAACTAAAGTAATCAACATTTTCGCAATTTAGATCAGTTCAACGTAAGGAGAAGAAAGGAGTCTGATATAAATTAATGTAATCATTATAATTTGATGAAGCGGTGGGATCGTGATTAACTTTTCACTTACGATAAGAAAATTGTAGTCATTCACGCTTATGCATGAACTTATATACCTTTGGCGAACGCTCAGTCACGCTCACGAAAAAATGTTAGAACACTCAACCTCACAAAATTGTTTTGAAAAAAATATTATAACATAATTAAAAAAATTACATTAACGCAAAAAAATCACTACACAATCACGCTAAAAACGTTCTTATTCACCCTTACTCACGCTCAAGTTTTTTATAGTCATGTTCTAGCACGCTCACGAGATTGAAAAGAAAAACTAATCACGATCATGCGCGTACACGTAAGCGTTGCCCATCTTTAATTTCAAGTCATACACATAGGGTGATCGACTGGGACTGGATTTTTTTTAAATATTGATTTTTTGAATGTCGAATAGTCCGGTTTTTTTATAATTAAAAACCAACTCGCTCAGTCGAATTGTTTTCGATTTGTATATTTTTCCAATAAAATTAGTTTTTACTATATAAAAACTTAGACGAACGTTTTCTGTAGATTTTCCAAGTACTTTTTGTGCCAAACCTATCACCCTACTATATGCCCAACAGGTACATGGAGTGAAAGAGCACTTTCAGTTTGTAATTTCACTAAAACAAAAGAAAAAAATTGATACTCTCCAACGCATTTAAACTTTATTTTATTCTTAAAAGATTATTTTAAACATATTAATTACTCTTTTTTTACATTTCAATTGTTATCAAGGGTGATTTTTCAGCAACTTTTTTTTGCAATACTTTTTTGCAGCTCAGCTGTTTTCGTATAACATGTTACTATTAAAAATAGGGACCCGAAATAGCTGTTATTATTTTTTAAATATGCAATAGGTTACGGAGAATATAAATGAAAAAAATGGTCCTGCAATAATAATTATAAATTACCCAGAAAATTGTAGTCCTGCCATAAACATTATGAAAGATTTTTTTTTAGTCTTTAATAACCATTATGAAAGATTTTTTTTACTGCCTTCTATAACCACGGAACAGTTCGCAAATCATAAGAAATTTTTATAAAATGTTGCACACTGTCTTATATTTGCACAAGGACGATCTCTCTTTAATTGATTTATGTTGAAAGACCCGCAAATTTTTTGATATAGTTTCTAATTCTTCGTCATCATATATGTGTCCTTATAAACCAACTATAGTTCCAAAAATAAATACGGATATGGAAGAAAAAATAAAAATCTTTCATAATGATTACGGAAGACCAAAAAAAAAAATAATAAAAATAAACTATAATGGTTATCAAAGATCTAAAAAGTATTGGTTATTTGCAACTATTCTTCAGAGAGTAGGTTCCAAAAATTCGTGATAAATTATTATTTCAGGTTTTTTTCTAATATTGGTTATAAAAATGTTCAGTTTGATCTATAATTTAACCCACAGGGTAGTCTTCTTTGTGATTTAACCATGAATGGACTTACAAACGAAGAACGCTTGCAAATTTTTGATTTTATTATAAAAATGCATGCTCGATTAAGAAAGTGCATCGTGAACTTCTTTCATTATATGGTCAGTTTGGGCTTCCTTCTAAAGCGCTATTCGGAATCTTGTGACTAAATTTCCCATTAAATTTACATTATTGGACTTTAAACTATCAATACGCATACATAGAGTGCGGAAAGAGGAAAATATCGCATCCAGTGTTGTTGATGACCGTGAATTATCAACTCGACGCTACGGTGCGATGATTACAATTTTTTTTGTCTAAAATAGAGCAGCTGGACTTGACTGACATGTGGTTTAAACAAGACGGTGCCACATGCCACACAGGACGCGGAACAATGGCCCAATTTAGAGGCCAGTTCGGTGAACAGTTTATTTCACGTTTGGGAACGAACTATTGGCCGCATAGATCGTTCGATTTAACGCCTTTAGACTATTTTTATAGGGTTATGTAAAGGCTCATATCTATAGGGTCAAAATTTACATGAAATTATATTTAAACATTGAATTATATAGATCGTTATATTGATTAAAATAAAGATTTCATACATTTCTCTAAATTGTACATATGTACATTGTACATACATATTTATGTGTTTTTTCAATCAAATCTGAAAGCTTTTAAAAAATCACCTTTAATTAACAATGTTTTTTTTATCAAATCCGAAAGTTCTTAAAAAATCACCCTTTATTAATAATATTACAAACAGATTTTTTGGACTTATAAGTATTCCCGCGAAAAATTTCCGCACAAAAAAAAATTTCCCTCATAAATAATATTTTTCAGTGGAATTTTTCCACTTTTCCCTTGGTTTTGTTCACTTAATATTTACAGGCGAACTGAATAAAAACATAATTTAATTTCAACATTTTTCCAATTTTATAATAATGTTTATTAACATTTATTTTGTGGACAATATCAGTATATGGGGTCGTTTATTCTTAATTTATTATTAATATTATTCGCGGCTAAAACTTTTTCAGCAGAGTATGCGTCCTTTTGGTATAAAATAATTGGTACATAATCATTGAGTGCAGTTAAAATATTTAAGAGGATCAACTTAACCTTAAGTATTTAATTTATAACCAAAAATGTGCATTTCTTTAGTATTAAACTTATTTTTAAGAAATTTGTAACCTTTACAAATCTTCATCCCACAATGTCATTTCAAAGTTCATTGGTTTTCCTTCTCGAGGGGATTAAAACCTTCGTGGAAACAAAAATTCCACTTGTTATAAATTTAAAATGGGAAAATTGTTCCCCTAATCATTTAATATTCCTAGTGAATTCAACGGTATTGTAGGTATTTACCTTTTTTCTTAACGCTGTTGATCCATTTGAATCCAGTATTTCACAGTGTTTTTTTTTATTTGTTTATAGTTGGGCTTGCAAATAAAAATGTAGTATTGATGTGTTAATTAATGGCTTTGAAAAGTATTTCCAGTTGTTGTTCATTTTTTATTACTAATAGTATTTCTTATTAATTTTTCAAAATAAAGTATGAAGCCAGAAAATAGCAACAATAACAAGAAGCAGCAAAGAGAACACTTGTAAATATGTATTTCTTATTAGAAATTCTTTACTGATTTTAGCACTTCAGTTATTTGATATTAATTTTCAATCCAAACAGCCACTTTTAAATTATTTCTTCTAATTTAAATTATGAGTGGTTGAACTGGTATTATTTTCGTTGGCGTTGTTGTTGTCGCTTTGGTCGTTATTATTAAAGAAAGACAACATAAACATTAAACGCCCACAAACTACGAAAGGACAGGGCAACACAAAAGGGAAGTTAGAGGAGTATGGAAGAAGTTGCTTGAAAAACTTTTATTAAAATAAAATCAAACAGTGCGTTGTATTCCACAGTTTAATTTATTTAACTCTTTTTTTAAAAGCAGCTTTGTGACACCCTTTCTTTTTTGTTAATAATTTAACCAGCAGACAGGCGCCGCAGTGTCGCCATTGTCTGTCTGTGGGTTAAGCAATAGACCCATAAAAACCGGCTTTTGTTGCAATAAATTTTCACTTTTAATGCACGATATTTATAAAACTTTTATTTAATATAATAAATTATTTGAATTTTTCAATATTTATTAATATTTCTTTCAATAACAACACATTTTGAGAAATTTGCTTGATTCTTTGTATGTGCTTTTGATGCTGCTTCTTAAATTTTTCACATGTAAACAAATCGATTTTTTGTTGTTATTTAAACCGTATTTAAAGAGTGAATGCGAGAAGATATAAAATAAAAGTACGAAAAAATAACAAAACACTCACACTCACTAGTTTTACAAATTTAAGACCCAAAGAGTAACGTCAAAAACTCCCTGACAAACATTTACGAACACGAATAAAATTCATAAACATTCAATACTTTATACTCCCTTTACGGGGAGAAATACGATAAGAAGATAATAAAAAACTATATTGGATTTTTTCTTTCTTCTTTAATTTTTTACCGTCACGAAAAAAACATCTAATCAGCCGCTTTTAGATGGTGAACAAAACATTCGTTAAACCCTTGCCGTGATCATTATAGTGGTTCTATTCTTTTATATGTCACATAAATTATTGATTTCTTTATTAATTTTCAATATTTTATTTAACTTTTTATATTTTTTTTAATGATTTTTATTTAGTACTTCATTAATTCACGTCCTTTCTATCCGCGTTAAAACTGTCAAACTGATTTAGGTTTTTGTGTGTCTTTCTTTTCGTCGTTTCTTATATCAGTATATTTCGTTATGTTTTCTTATTTGGAATTGTTTGTTGAATTTAGTAATTTACTAGTAAGGTGCTGCCTTAGATTTCATTAGAGTAAATGAGACAGTCATAGTCTACAGTATTAGTGAGACTTTAGTTATTTTATTATTGCAGAAAGTGGTTGTTATATTATAGGCAAGCAGTAGCTTCCAAACTGTTGCAAGTACTGTCAACATAAAAAGAAAAACATCAAACAAGAGTTTTAGGGCAGTGAAACGTATTGCCAAGGTTGGCAACTAAAACTTATAAGTAGTGGTACTGGCATTAGTCTTTTGCCTACTTCCGTATCGCTATTGAAAACAGACTACAAATTTATATTTCTAAAGAAAATCTGCATACTTCAAAATAACATCCTTAAATAATTACGTTTTCTTTTCTCATTGGTAATTTTAAACCCAATGGTGTTTGCAAGTAAATATTGTGAACATGGCATGACAGTATATGCATCTGATTACTCGTTTCTTTTGCCCACGGGTCTCTTGCAAATTAAGTAACAATCATGTTTATAAGACATGACTCGTCTGAACGCAGACAGATTTCAATATTAATGAACTATAAATTCCAGCTACAATGCAAGTGAAAAAAACAAAGTGAAAATTCTGACAGTTTTTGGTTTTGGCAAAGCATTTTCACATGGCGAAAGAAAATCCTAAACAAATAATGAACAAAAATTGTTAATTTATATATGGTATTATGATTTGTGATCTATTAAGGTACTAGAATCAAGCAACCGGCCCACTTGGGTCCAGAAAAATAGGTGCCTTTGTGATGATATTAAATGTAATAAATGTTAAATTGAACACAAGCCAAGTTTTGCTGTACCTTTCACATTTATTATCTACATATATTATTAATAGGAAAGATTTATATGTTTTTAAAGGGTGTTTTATATAGATGTGCACAATTTTAATTATATTTAAATCGGTTAAGTATTTTGGGAGTTATAATCTTTTAAAATTGCTTCTACCATACGCACACTTATTATTACACATACATGTATCAGCTTCAACTTGAAAAAAAATCAAAGTGTTCATTTGGTTTTGTGCACTTTGCTTTTGCATAGAAATGAGACACAGTTTTTAGCTATTGCATATCTTTTATCAAGGGCTTTGAGCGTGGTGACCGAATCAAGAAATTCCGTAACGAAAAAAAACCTAACACTAAGTTTGTTTCTTAAGTCTTTTGTTTTTTTTTCGATCACGTGAGCGTGCACGAATGTAAGTATAAAACAATTGAGCGTGAGTCAAAAAACTACGCTAAAAAAATTTTAATGGGCGCACATTCACGCTCACAATTCGTAATCTTAATTCGAAGGTTTTTAAACGATATTAACTTCTCGTTTATTCAATAAAAGAAAACAATTTGGTTTTCTCATCGGCCACCACCCTCAAAAAGTGTAACTTGAATTAATATCAAAGAAAAAACTTGAATTAATATCAAAGAAAAAAAAAATACTGCATAAATAAAAAATAAATAAATAATTATAATTGTATAAATTGATAAAAAAGATGTTATTCAATAGCTTTGCCGCGGCAGTCCCCGAGTGCCACACGTCTTTGTGTTTCTATATGTACCCACTTTGTAAACAAAAGAGAGCTAAGTAAGAGAGTTTTATGTTGTTTATTTAGATTTTTTTTGTATTTTATCATATATGTTTATGTAAAACCTTAATATTTAATTACTAGAATGCAGTCTATTCGCCGTCTACCGCTGAATACCCTAGTTTACATTAAATCTTAATTAGGTATGTACATATTTTGTTTTTAAAAAAAAACTCACCTCTTTTGTATATTTTGATTGTTGCAAGAAAAACAATTTCTGGATATCGTACCTGTAAGATAAACAATAACAAAAACTTAGTGAAAATGTATAATAGATGACTTTTAGGGCATTTATATGATTGTAAAAATTTAAAATAATAAACAACATTAGGTGCGTTCGAATACACAAAAGTTCTTACAAATTTTTACTGAAGTTTGCTGAATAGCGTTCGCTTACACAAAATACAATAAATGAGCACACAAATTGGGAGCGTAAAGTGACAGTTCATGGCTGATTATTTAACTATTTTTACTGCAGAAATTTTTGCTAGTAAAATTTAGTAAAACAAAAAAAAATTTTAAAAGTTCAACTAACAAAAGTAAGAAGAAAAAAGTATACAATTCGTAAAATAATTATTTAAAAAAAGAAATATTGAAATACTAAAAAAATAAAATTGAATAACTATTTTTAAGTAGTTCGTATGTCAAATAAGTATATACAGTGCACTTGCGATAATATAAACTAATTAAAACCAGGCCAGTTCACTTTTGCAAGATTATTCATATTTGCAAATGTCATCTAATTGACATAACAATAAAAGTTTCTTATGGTAAATTTTTTATTATTCCTTAGTGTTTTTAAGACACAACAGTTTATTTTGGAAAAATTAAAAAAAAAACAAAGTTATTAGCGAAAAAATCAGTGATTTTTTTGGTGTTTGTTTTGTTCAACCACCTTTGAAAAGGCCCGCCCGCTCTTTGAACTGTCTCGATACATTCAAATCTCGTCTGTGAAGCCAAATTGGGTGTTTCTAGTTTCTTTTTTTTCAGGTTTTATTTGCTTCTTTCTTATTCTCATATTTTTGTTTTGCATTTTTTTAATGCGAAAATTACAGGATTTTCTAAGCAGGAGCAAAAGTCGTATCTTGAAGCAAAAAAAAATCATTTTATTTTTATATACTAAAAATTTTTGAAAGGAGATAGTATAGTCATACGTATGTATGTATATGCGAAGAATTAAACATTTTATATACATTTGAGAACTTGTGATGTTAACATTGATACTTCTAATTCAGTCCTGCTTTTTTTTTAATCTAATAAAGCATAGTATTCTTGCATTGAATACCATAGAAAGCGTGCATTAACGTAGCGTATTTATAGCGTTCTTTAAGATCTACTTATACATATACATAAGTATATATGTATGTACATAACAATAAAAAACCGACACTTTTAGCGTAAGAACAATGATGTAGTGATACTAATATTATCTATCAGTTGATAGTTGCTATCCGTAACAACGTTTTCAACAACTGACAACTGGTAGCTGGGATTCAATTGCCATCCATAATTGACCCTTTAGCTTTGTTTTAATAATAGTCAAGCTCATAAGACGTACCTGTTGAGCTCAACTGTTGTGTGGAGCGGAGCTACTAAACTCTGCGTTTCTAAGACAAACACTCAACGGTTGTGCAACAGTTACGTTTTATGAACGCGACCAATTTCTTATTAGTTTTGGCTGAAATTTAAACAGATACAACGCTGGTATATACTCAAATGTTTTACAGGAGGAGAGCTAAACGTTAAGTATGCGTTTAGAGGGCTCATGTATTTTTGACATGATTCTTACTATTTCTTCTTTGTACTTTCATTATTGTTCACACAGGTCATGTCATGTTGGCGACGTTTCAAAATGTTGATTTTGTATTCCTAACATCGTTATCAAAAAATTCATTGACATATATTGCAGCAAATGTCAAAACTAAAAAACTTCAGTGAAAACGCGTCTTTTTCGTACTTGGCAATAATTGTCAACAGTTTTTCGTTAACAATTATTGCGAACATGAAATGTCATAACCCGTTTGACATTTCCAAACAAAGGAAAAATAAGAAAGGACGCGCCATAAAACAACAAAAAGAAGAGATTTTTTGTAAAAGAATAAAATAAACTATTGAATGATATTAAAAATGCAAATTAAAAAGAAAATCATTAATAATATACATAAAAATATAAAATTTCTTATTTCAGAATGAATGAGTTTTTGAGATGAAAATTTAAAGTCTTTCAGTTTTTTGTCTTTGTTAGCGAACCTTTCTCTTTGAAAATTTGTATATGTATTGTGTGTTAACATATGTATATAATTACGATTTCCCACAGCAAAGCAATAAGTAATATTGTTCCGTTATTCTGCCGGCGTTATTGCCAACATATTTATTGTCAGTCAAGACGGGGGTAACTAAACAACAGCTGCCAAAATAACATAATCAACATATGGGAGAAATTTTATTCTGTAATTTTCGTTAGTTGTTTTTGAATTAATTGCTATATATTTTTTTGAAAAACAAACTCAAGCCGCGAAATCCGCAGACTAATAGTCTATTACGCTATCCAGTCGTCTACGGGGTTGCCCGCGGGAACTTTCTATAAACAATGACCAGATCATACCACATTTCCTAAGAACGCTTTATGATGAGTTACAATCGCGACCATAGCCATTGTCGACAAAGAGTTTACATAAAGAAAAAAATATATCGCACACTTAATAGCATTGCTGAGAATGCAGAAAAGATCAACTTAAAAAAAAATAATTGCGCAATTGCAGTGCAATAACAATATTGTTACGTTTCGACCTTTTCGATAAAGTTTACTTGTTTGAGTTCTTTTAATTAGTCAAAAATAAAATAAAAACACAACGGAAATTGATTTTGAACTTGTTGATGTTTTATTTCCTTTAATACCACTGTTTTATAAAATACACGAAAAAATTTGTTTAGTTAACGCTGCAAAAGCTTAGACAAGGCTGACTTCTTTGTGCCTGGCAGTTTCGGCTGATATATATTTTTATGTCCGTTAAATTTGAATCTACATATAAATTTTGTAACAAGTATTAAATATTTTTTATGCAAATTCTTTCTTGTAGTCTAGTTTCATTTATGCATATGCATTCTCTTTTCCCCAATTACTGTAAAGAATTTTTTGTCCTGACGGTGACTGTTACTTGGTCATAAAAGGGAAAGGATAAAACAAGAACATCACGTGCAGCAAACGTACAAGAACAGTCGTAAAAGTTGTCAATACATATTTTTATGGAATAAGATACCAAAAATGTTTTACAACAATCGAAACAAAAACTAATGTTCTAAGAAATATTTGATCAAGGCATTTAAGAATATTACTTTTTCGTTCTTAATAATTTTTAAAAGAACTTTTACTACTAGCCTCAAATAACAAAGAAAACGTCAAACAAACTTACTGTAACAGTGCGTGTGTGGCATAATGGCGGTTTTTTTATTCATCCAATTTTATGTGTTTGTAAGCCTAACGGCAATTAGTGTGAGAGATTTGGTTTCCTCTTCTTTATTGCTATTTTATTTTTTTTTTCTTCGTTTTTGAAAAAAATTTTATGAATAAATTTTATGTTGTAGAGCACGATTAATATTTAAGCGCTTTTTTATGTTTAAGGATTTGAGCGTTTTTTTTATGAATGAATGAATGAATGTGTTAAATTGAAGCCATAGACACATAGACACTTTCGACAGTAAGTATCTATCAATATGATGGGTTGGGAAATGATATAATGGTAACCATGTGTGCATATTTTGCTGGAGAGATAATGTTAAGGAATATGCATTGTCCTCAATGTTAAAAATATGTATGTACATACTTATGTATATCAACTGTTGATAATAACTCTCCGAAAAAATGGGTTAAATGACTTGGCATCTTTCGAAATAATAAAAAAATTTTTAAATCGCAAGAATATATGTACATACGAGTACATACATATATGCAGTGGAATCTCTCTTGAGCAGACACCGAATAGACCGTTAAAATGTGTCCGTACAAGAGGGCTGTCCGGCCAAGAAAAAATTAAAAATTTAAATCAACAAAAATTTGTCTAAGATTGTTAGTTTTTATTTAAAAAATACTTTTATTAAAAAAATAAAATAAACAATTAAATTGGGAAAATAACTCTACTTTTTAAAATTTTAAAAACATTTTTAGAGAACAATAATCTATTAATCTATTTGTAATACCTTCAAACAAAGTTGTTTTAATAAGAAAAATATGCTGATTTCCTGAATGTGTACTTTGGGGTGCTTTAGTTATGGCCAATACTGTATATATATATGCCTTAAACATACATACATATGTATGTATGTAATGTACATTTTTATATTTTACTTTTATTTTTATATTATTTTATAGTATTTACATGAACTGTTAACTCTTTTTTTAATAAAGCAAATTCAAATCAAAACTTGTATACATTTTCTCACAAAAAAAAAAACGATTGACCGGTTTTTCTTGAATTTTAAAAACCATAGCTGAATTTTTAAAAATTTCAAATATTCGAACTATTTTAAAACCGGTTTCTGGAAAATATCGAATAATCGATCACCCTAGTCGTTAACCACTCTGTATTATTAATCAATTGAAATAACTCTTAAGGAAAATAAAAATATACTAAAATAATTCTGTTTAAATTTTATTTTGATTGCAATTGTTATAATGAATTTTTATAATTGTCATAAATTCTATTTAAAAATAGTTACATAGAAATATAAATTTTGTGAGTATGCAGCTTTTCTATATTCTATGAAAACCATATTTTAAAGTTAAAAAAGGAAACACATTTTAAATTAAGCATTTTCCATGTCTAAGAAAATCAAAATTTGAAAAGTTTTTTTTTTTTCAAATGTAATAGTACGAAAGAAATGTTTCTTTCGATATCGTCGAACAGGCAGTAAGCATTTTTCATAAGAACTCTATTAAACCATTTCCATGTCTAACAAGAGACCAGCAAAAAAACTTTAGTTGGGGTACACACTATCGAACTTGAGTGACAGCCAAAAATTCATCAGTTTTGACTGTCCCGACTATCGATCATGTTTGACACTTAAACCTTCATTTGAGAATAAAATTGGACACACAAACATGGATTATACGAAAATTGGATGCACTTTATTTGCTAGAAAAATTTTTTTATAATGTATTATTTTAGTTTTTTCTTATTATCCAACAACTTGGTGTACGATTTTGTCTTCACATCTCACACAAGCTTACATTTCATTGAAAAAACATTCATATAAATTCCTTAAAAAAATTATTTTCCGCTTCAAAGTTTAGTAGTTTATGCTACAAAAATATCTTTTGACTGATACTTTTTGGTACACACAATCAGTCAAAAACTAATATGGCCGCTGACCGCAAAGATTTTTGTGGTTGACTGTTGTCTAACGAAATTTGTGTTCACACTGTCGATCAAACCAAAGTTTGAGCAAAACTGTCACTCATGTACGATAGTGTGTACCCTGCTTTAGACAGACAATTATTATTGTAAGACCTACCAGAACCTTTTCTGTTTTTAATTTAATTCAAATAACTTTCATTAAGAATTCTACCTTAATGTAAAAGAGCATAAACGTATTATGGCTTTTTTTGGAATAGACTCCTGCTGCCCGCCTCTAGAGATTATCTCTAACAAAATTTATTTGAGTTTTCAAATCATGTCCTGGCAATATGTTATTTTGTGTTATTATGTGCTGTTTCTTATTGTTTTCCATTCAAAAGTTTATGTTTGCAAACACTCCTTCGACAAGTAATCGTGCGGTATTAGAAAATGTACAAGAACACGAAAAAACCTTTGTAGGCATTTTTTTCAAATTATTTTTTTAAATAATGAACGTGCTTTAACTTATAAAAAATACAAGAAAAAAATGTGTTTAAAGCCTAAAGGATAAGGGATATTTTTTCGCTTTAAGAAAGCAGTGTTACATGGAGTGAAGTTGCAATGGCATTGAAGTACTTTGAGTATGCTACAGTAGCTTTTTTAACAAAAAAAAAAGTTCAGTTTCTGATGTTGTTTTCTAGGCCAAGCTGCAGCTTAGTAACTAGTAATAAAATTATAGAATTTGCTTTGTTTAGACTAGAACTAATATTGGTTACTGAGCTTTTTTTTCTAGGAAGTGAAATCTTGGTCACTGAAGGTTTTCTTAGAAAATTATAATAGATCTAATATACTACGTAACGCTAAGGACCAACACGGTCTATGCGAGGTCCTTATGACGGATCATCTTAACTCAACATACTACGCAGTTTGCTATTCTAGACGAAAATAAAACTTAGTTATTGATATATCGTTCTAATAATGAAATCTCTGTTTTCATTTATAAAATAAAGTTTGGTTAATTATCATTTATGTAGTCGGATTTAGTCATATGTTGCTGATTGCTCAACCTTACAATTTGCGCAATGCTGGGGCCTAGTTACGGCTTTCGATATCAAATGAACTATCGAGCAAAAGTAAAACTCGATACCTATCGAGTTGCCTCATGATGGCATTCGATCGCAATCGAATCGAGTTTCATACTAATTGTAAAAGATTTTATTAAATTTGTAACAGAGTGGCAACAAATATTTGTATGAAATATAAGCAAAATACAAATAAATATAAGTAAGAACTAGGATTTTTGTTATTTTAAACAAAAGTTTGTATTTAAAAAAAAGGATCAACAAATATTGATGCTTTCTTATTTATCTTCGTCGAAATCAAAAGATGAACCTACTTTGGTGCGTATTAGGAAACAAATGCGGTATAAGAGCGACATTCTATCTTTTCCAACAAAAGTGTAAGTAAAAAATTTTGTATATTGGATCAAATAAATTCTTAACTGCATATTTTTTTTTAGATTTCAGCAGCGTTTAAGATTTTTGAATTATGTCTTATCACATGTCAACGGCAGCGCCACCAAAGCGGTTGGTAACAATTGGAATGTGCCAAAGTACGATTAGCAAAATAGAGACAAAAGTGGACAAGGAAATGTATTCGGCAATCGGTTTTTTATTAAATTCGGGTATTCGGTCATAAATTCTGATAGTATTTCTTTTTGCTTAAAATTTTGGTATCGAACAATGTTTGCAAAGATAACACTCGATCGAAGACTCGCTATCGAAAGCCATCATCTCAAGTTTTATTTTTTTTGTTCGATATCCAATGTTATAATCCCAAAACAAAAATTTTTGATCTAAGTAGCTCGAAAGCCCCCTGGTGATTTTAGAATAAATTTTTTTTAGAACAAATTTTAATCAAAATTCCTTATTCCCTAAAGGTCTTAGTTTGTTTAATCATATTCCATCAGAGTTAAAAAAATGAAAACAACTTTTATGTATTTAAAAAATATTTAATAGAATATATAAAACGTTATTTTTAATGTATAAACATCCATAGAATTAAGCTATACTTATTGTTTTTAAATAACATAACAGGTAAATTAAGAAATGGGGGGAAAATAAAACCCATTTACTGATCTGGTTTTTCTAGTATGAGTAAATTTGTTAAAAATTTGAAGGAAATACCGAATGCTTGGACACTAAAGCTACTATTTTTCTTAAAAGAAGCTGCTATGTAGGAAAATTAGTTTTTTATTGAGTTCTTTCCTGGTCAAAAATAAAATTCAATTACATACTTATGTGCGCTTTCCATAATGCAGATAATCAAATTAACATATATATGTATGTGTATGAAAATCAATAAGTTTTTAGAGTAACTTCCATGCAACTTTTCTACTCAAGCCAATCGTTTGAATTGTGTCAAGGCCACTTTTAGACTTTAAGATTAGACATTAAATTAAATTAACCTTAATCTTTATTTGTGGTTTTTAGGTAATCGATAATATGGTTTTGCTTGCTAATTTATGTGGCCAATCGTGTCAGTTTAATCTTAAACTAGAACTGTCAACATACACATGCTTAAAATAAACAGCTGTTAAACCAAAAAAAAAAACAGAATTTTAAGAAACCCTAATAAAAATTGATTATTCTGGTGGAGAGGAAGATTTTATTGATTCCGAAATATATAAAAAGTTTATTCCACCTCACTAATTGTGAAATTTGCCGATCGTCTTGGATCCACATTCATATCCAGAGTAGGAAAATAAACAAAATGAAACGTTTGCTTTCGTTTTGTTTTGCTCTTTCCAAAAAAACAATGAGAACGATTGCCCCATTTAGTTTTGTACTGTTTTTGTTTGTGAGCACTAAATGTACATTAATTTAAACGTACGCACATGGTGGAATAATACAGGTGGTGTCGAAGCTGCAACAACACTGCTTTTAGGTTCGAAGCTGTCAAAAAGTACAAAAGAAAAATGCCAAAATGGTTGCATTTTCTGTTCTATAAAGAATTTTGTTTCTTTTCATTTTCTTATTAGCATTTGAAACAAGTGATAAAGTGTGCTTTTTTAGCAGTGTGGGTGTGTGTTAGTAATATATAATTAAATTTTGACAGACTCGAACCCAAAAAAAAAGTCCGTTAACGCTTCGGCACTACCTGTATTATTCTACAATAATTTTGCATGAATTTTTTATATGGACTTTTGACAGCATTCGCACTAAATGATGAGCAGAAAATCAAGTCAAAATCAAAAAGGTTTGCAACAAAATCTCGTAAAGACTAGATGTTAGTCTGGTGTAATTGCGATATAAGAAGGTTTTTTTACTCCATCAGCTTACGAATGCATATGAAAAAGGTGAAGCGAGTTCTTTTCTAAGTTAGATATTAATAAGCTTGCTACTTTTTGTTCCAATAAAGTTGTTTCTAAAGGAATCACAAACTTTGTGTAATTTTATATTGTCTTCGCTAAGAACGTACATGTTCACACAAATTAAATGTCTTGGCGTTATCAATTTCTGGAAACACGTCTGTTCTTTTGCTTCTTTGCTTAAAGTCTAATATTGTCCTATTGCTTCTGCTGTTGTATTTTGGTATTTGTTTCTTTTACTATGTATATTTCGCCGGCATAGAAAGAGAAAGGAGAAAATGTTGAAGATAGAATTCCTCCCACCTATTTTTTTATATTTTTTTTTATTTTATTTTTTGAACATAAGAATTAAAAACGTTGCAAAGCGACATGAACATGAACATGAAAATCGATATATTTTTTATGACTTTACTGGTATAAAATTGTCGCTTTTGAATGTTGACGGTATGCTTGGTTGGCTGAGTGGCTGGCAGACTTAAAGGTTGGTTAAATGTTTGTTGCTTGTTCTGCTTTTTTTCTTTTTTATTTTATTTCTTCTTTTATTTGGTGAGACTTTTATGGGAATTTCTTAATGAATTATGCTTATGCTGGCTGTTTTTTTTAATAACCATTTTGAGTAGCAAAGTTGGGTGGTGCTCATGGGCAGGATTGTTGGCGGTGGGGGACTAAAGGTTAGTTTTAAAATTGATTAGTGTTAAATTAACGAGAAAGCTTTTTTTTGTTAAACAAGTAATTAAGTTGATAGAAATATAAATTTTTATATTAAACAAGTTTTTTTAATGTGTAAAATTATAAGATTACAAATTTGTTTGCAATAGTGTTCAATTTGAAGAAGTAAAAAATATGAATAATTTTTGAAAGGTTTGGGACATAAAATATATAATATACACATATAATATGTTTCGCATTTTAATATAATACACACGACACAAAATAATTAATTAAGCTATTTTTTTTTTCAAAGGACTAAAATCATTAAGGAACATTTGAGTCTGAGAGAAAAAAATTCATTATCTGAGTATGGCTTCTGTGAAAAGAAACCGCAAGACTAATTATATTATAGTCAAGTCTAAGTTTGTTTTTTCATTTCTGTAGAAGGAATGAAAATGGTTTCAATTAATGTGATAATTTGTATAAAAGACAAGAAAAGATACATTAGAGCAGCCCAATGAAAGCTCATTTTCTGTGGTGCTACACATGTCATAAGCACCCATCTTCATTTTACTTGGGCAGCATATAGTCACAGATCGATAGAACAAAAACTTTATACAATAATAAGCACTTAATATTTTCTTTAATAATAAACAGTTGACTCTCGATAAATTGAAATTCAAGAGACCAGAGAAAAGGTTCAAATAATCGGGATAATTTAAATTTAAATTTTATTTTAAATCAGTTGAAATTATCATTAAAATTGTGTGCTGATAAAAACAGCTTATGTCGATAAAAGTGGTATTTACAAAACGAAAATGATTAAATAAGTTAATAAATATGAGCTTACACAAACACATGTGTAGGACTAAAGTCGTTATTAATGTAAATTATTTGAATAAATACTTCAGTTAAGTTGTTTAGCGCATAATAAATCCGAACTGTTTTATGACATCCCAAATATATTTACTTTTAAGGAAAGAGCATTTAAAATAAAACAATTTGCTGGAAATACTCAAAGTCCACAAAATCTTACTTACCCGGCTATTCATGATAGCTACATAATATTTCCAATTGCAGTGTTTTTATATTCCATTTGGCGATGAATACGGGCAAGTAAATTGCTAGTTAATGTTTTGATATTTAGTTTTGGTACAAACAAACTCAAAGCTGCTAGATCAGCATACTCCACTGTACCTTGATCGTTATTTTAATATTATAATAATTTTTTTTATATTATTTAATAACTAAATTTAGACAGGTTTAATAATTAATGAACATCTCAGCAAAAGTAGTCTTCTACACTTTAATTCGAACGAAAGTAAGGCCACTTAAATTTTTAAAGTTTTAAGCGTTTTTGAATAATTTAAGAAAATAACTTAAAGAAAGCTCTTTATTTCTAACTCTAATTTTCCCTTTTTTAATACCTCGTGCACAAAACTTTGAAATAGTGAAATAAAAGTTAAAATTTAAAGCACTTAACTATTTATAAGAATAAAATCTAATATTTATCTCATTTCTTTCGTCTTTTTATAATAATTAATTTTCCATTTTTACAGTCTGTTTTACCTCACTTGTCTGTTTAAATATGTTATCTGGTGTTTTTATGTACAGCTGCCAAAGAGGGAAATAAATCTTTCCAAGCCATTTATAAAAATTAAGCTGTAGATATGTGTGAGTACGAGTGTACATGCGTGTGTGTGTGCGTGCGTGTATTTGCGTGTGTGTTGTGTGAGAGTATATGTAGAAATATCCAAGAACATAAACTTTAACGCCATTGAATATAAAAGCAGTAAAAAAGAGCAAAATAAATTTTTTAATATGTTTTTAATTATTTTTATGGTAAATTTGTTAAAAGCTTTTAGCAAAGAACAAAAATACAACACCAACAAAAACAACAATAATAATAACAAATTAAATAGCAAATATATTGTTATAAAATAAATAAAAATATTAATTAAAAGAATGTAATTTAAGCTTTCGCACTCCGCTACAGATTCTTTATGAAATTCATTAAGTCTCAAAATTAGTACTGCCTACTTTTAGGCTGTTTGTTTACTCCTTGTTAACACTTCTTGTTTGTAGAAATTGAAAAATGTTGTTTGTTTTACATATTCCAATATTTTGTGGTTTTAACAAACTTAAATGAGTTAGTTTCATGAAAAAGTTACTAAAGAATTTTTGTACATTTTTCTTTCTCTTTTTTTAACTTGGAATTTATATTCTTTTACCAGCTATCAAACACCAAACAATCACATATTTTATTGTTGGTAGACTACATAGCATTGGGACATAAATTGGAAAAATAATGATAATAAAAGAATGCCGAAAGTATTGCAAATAAATTGTAAACAAATAAACCTAAGACCCCATAAAATATTCTGTTCTAAAGACATGTCATATCAGTATTTAGTAAAATTTCTTTTTTAAATTTAGCAATTTTTACCATTCATTCTAGCAGAAATATTTTCATATAAAAAATATCTATAAATAAACAGACATCAGACCCTTTATAAATATGATGAAAGGTAATTAAATGAATGTTTTGCGATAACAACTAGGAAAATTATGTGTAAGGAAAAATCCTTTTAAGTATGCAAAAACAAATTATTAAAAGATCAAGAGCCTTTGATTGAAGCCAAAGCTTAGCTTAGGCAATTACAAATCTAATTTATTCAAGTTCTAGGTCAATTTTTAAAAAACGTTAACAAATTTTTTTATTAAAACTCCGATATTTTGCCACTTATTTGTGTGGCTTCCTCAAGGATATATAAAATTGTGTATAAAATACTAAAAAGAAAAATTATCAAAATGAAAAAAATATCAAAAATGGGCAACTTAAAAAATACGTACGTACACAAACATAAAATATTATAACTTCCAGTCATTAAATTTCCGTTTCCGTTCTTATATAAAAAAATATCTATATGCCTTAATAATTTGTAACATCTCTAACATACATATATATCGAAGTTTGTAGTTACTTTCCGTATTCAAAACTGTTACATTACTGAAATCAGGATTGTGATTAAAATTAACACAGTATGATACTAATGCTGTCTTTCGCGAAGAACTGTTATTTTTGTATTTTTATTCTGTATTATTACCAGCTAATCTAGTTTAATGATTACAAATTACACAGTGAGACAAAAAAAAACCTGGGATGTGATATTATTTTTCTAGTAGCTACTATCGAGTAGATCAGGATTATGTATTTGAAATTTCCGGGACACCCCCAAAATCCGGATTTACGGTTAAAAAACCGGTTTTTGTACCTTTGCGCACTTATAAGCCTGTAATTTTGTTGATAATGATCTGATTTTCAATTTCTTATTAGATTTGGAAAGAAGAAACTGAGATCTTTCGAATGACATATAACTTATCTAAGAAAATTTGAGAAATTTGGGTGTTATTGTGGGGCAAACACAAATTTTGTAGATTTTTCAAAAATTTTTCAACTTTGGTGACGTTTTTATACATTATTTTATTAAGAAACTATAATACTGTTGAATTTATTCAAAAAGTACGTTTATTTACGATTACAACGCATATTTGGGTTTAAAAATAGATAAGTTATTGACTGAGTTATTTAACTTTTCATGAAAATAAACTTTTAAACATTTTATACAAATTTTATTAATCCATTAACACAGTGTGACAAAAAAAACCTGGGATGTGATATTATTTTTCTAGTAGTAGTAGTAGTAAATCGGTTAATATTCAACTAAGGTACAGACCTATAAGTGCATAGAGGTACGAAAACCCGGTTTTTTACCCGAAACTCCAGATTTTGGGGGTGTCCCGGAAATTTCAAATACAGAATCTTGATCTACTCGACAGCAGCTACTAGAAAAATAATATCACATCCCAGGTTTTTTTTCTTTGTCACACTGTGTTAATGGATTAATAAAATATGCACTAAAGTGCAGTTTCCACAATCTTAACTCTTAACTTGAGTAAACAATTTGTCGATCGTCTGAACTGTGGAGCCCTCACTTAAAGTGAGTTTTTCACAATCAAGATGATCGACTTATTTGATTTATTTCTATAAGTGATAATTGGATGAAAAACTGATAGCGTTACAGCCGGAAAACTTGAATTAGTGAAGATTCATAAATACGCGATCACAAGTTTTAAGTGCCTTTGGGTGATTTTCATACAAATTTTGTAGACTGCATGGACTGTGAAAAGAGCAATTAAGTTCATTAGCTGCACGGCTTTTTTAAAGGTTGTGTAATAGTTGAAATTTAAAGCTTTCCTCTAGGCGAAAATAAAGTTAATTTATTGAAATTTAAGTTTCAAACAAATAAAGCTCAGCTACTTTTTTAAAACTTATTTATTGGGTTTTTATTTTTTCATAAGATTATGATGTCAATTTCCTTTTAGTTTTCATTAAGTAAATGAATACATTATTTAAAATTGCTGTATAAGTTTGAAATGAACGTTGCTTATGATGCAAGCCAACGCAAGCACATACATTCATGCAAATAAATATCTATGTACGTGTGGGTATATCTGCATGTGTATGTATTTATGCATTCTCGCATATATGCATAATTTTACGTCTAAATTCTTTTGTAGTTTATGCTGCTGATAATGTAATGTCGCCTTCAACGTTGTACTCGTTATAAACAATATTTTTATTTTCATTCTTATAGTGGAACTCCTTTCAAGGAGCAATACTTGTTGGAGGTTATAAATCTGATGGGTGGTTCACATTCGAGTACACAGCTATTGTAGTGTTAAGTATTTTTATTTAAAAGAAGAAAAAAAAGAAGAGAAATTCATAAGGCAAAAAATATGTTTATGTTAAAAATGTTAAATATTCCGGCAACAGGATAACAAGGATACTGAAAAGGCGAAAATAATAGTATGTAATAATAAAAAAATCACTAAAAATGCATGAGAAATTTTCTAAATACATGCTCTAGAAAACAAAAAACTTTAAAATACAAAAAAAAAACGAAATAGAAACTGAAACTTTTATATGATTTCCCAGGGCTTTAAATGAAGCTAAGGGGCGCAACAATTTTCATACAATGGCAATAAATGCAACAGTGTGGCCTAGAAAACGTGCACGTATATGCAATTGCAGTCCATATGTATGTATATGTACTGGAATATGTTTATAAGTAAGTAGCTTTTATGTATTATAAGTCTGTATATTTGTTAATACATCCATCATACATATCTGTGCATTTATAACATCAGCATCTTATTCACAAAACAATATAAAGAAGCGTATTTAGCATTAAGCTGATTTTAAAGCTACATAACACATACGATCAGTGTTGCCAGGAGCTGGAAGAAAAATAATCTAAGTCGGCTTTTTAGAAAAAGCTAAATCTTCCAAAAATAAACGCAAGGCTAAAAAATTTTAATTCATAATTCAGCATTTTACTTGTCGTTAATGAAAAATGCAAAAAACAAGTTAAAAAATTCACTTTAAGTACATCAACAAAAAAAAATTAATTAAAGTCTACATATTTACATATTTTTAAATTCATATAAATCAATATATAACATAAATATCGTGTACTTCTTGTGACTTCGATTCGGTATTGGATCAAAAATATAGCAGAATAGTTGTATTTAGGATTAATTTCGGAAATATTGTATCATTATTTAAATATATTCAAGTAGTATATCCTTCTTAAAACATAAAACTGCGTTACTGAATGGTAATAATTCGGGGTGCTCCAATAAGACGTTTCATTTTCAATAGCCCGCGATTTTAACAGTTGTCATGCATGATTCAACCTGTAACTACATTGAAATTATTAAAATTCACTAAGAATATGGTGAAAATTTCGCGGTTACAGTTCGCAAAACTAATGCATTTCTGCGTCGTCGTGGATCACTTTCTGAGCAATTGGGAAACTGGTGGAAAAATTTGAGCAGTTGGAACAAGTTAGTGAAGCGAAAAAGTAAGCTCGTGTACGTCGCTGAACGGAGAATATTACTGCTGTAACCCATGGTGTTCGGAAAATCTCAGATTTGTCCATTTCTGACCGTATGAGTTTCTGAAGGGGCGATCGCAATGTTCCACCGCGATCTTGTGACTTGAACCTATAGACTTTTTTTATTTGAGACTATTTAAAAGATATGGTCTACACCAATGGCCCACAATCGATTCAAGACCTCCAAGATGGTTTCATGAAATAATTAAGGACATTCAGCAGCAAATGTGGAAATTGTTGATGGAAAATTTATTAAAAATAATATGGTCCTGTAAGCGAAGGCATGTCGATCATTTGGATGATACTGTTTTAAAATTATGAATGGTATACCATCCTATTTAAAACTAAATAAACATCCGATGATTTCGCTTTAAAACACTCCTTTTTTACATACTAAAATACTAAATCAACCAAATCAAGAAATTAATTTTTTTGCAGCGCATTCATAAATTATCTCACTTCCACCCAGAACTCAACTGTTGAGTTGACATTTGTTCACTTCTAACTTCAACGCTTTCGCCATTGCATTTAAAACGATGTAATTTTTCCTTCAGGGTACTTTCGTTTATATATTAGATTAATTTTTTTTGTTTCAACATGATTTTATGGACTCAGTAGAAAATTAAAATTTTGCCTTAAATTTCAAGGCTAAAAGACAAGAAAAAAAGGCTAAATCTAGCCTCGAAAAGGCTAAACTGGCATCACTGCATATTATATACGAGTATTATTATATTATGATATGAGATTTTAAAAAGTATTTAAACATGTATTCAAAAAACTCATCCTTATAGTAAAATCGCAGCTCAATGTATGGTAATGAAACTAAAACCGGCTTAGCAGTTTTTGATCTTAAAAAATTAACCGGTTTCGAATAATTTATATTTTCCAATAATTCAACAGCTCCGTTTTTTCACTGAAAATAATTTTTATTTTTTTTTATAAAAATTCAAAAAGATGGTGTAGGGAGGGACTTCGAAATCAGTACTGAACCGTTTTGCAGCTAGTCTGATAAATAATAAAAAAATTTTCAAAAAAAGTACTCTCTTAATAAAATAACGAATTTATCCAAACAATTTCTTAAAAATTAAGAAGAAATGGGTAAACATAATAATAATTGGTTTTTTTTATCCAAAGTGATTATTATTTTGGCTAAAGTTCGTAACAGTTTTAGTCAGAAAGAATTGGAGATGAGACAATATTCCAAAGGAACAAGGGACAATTTTAACACCAATTAATTTCAACTTACACGGCAGAACAGAAACAACGTTGTTTTTCGGGAGCCGCCACTGTTTAGGTGGCCTAAACAGTTCAACAAATTACGGATAAATATTATATTTGAAAAACAGAAGAGGCAACATAAATAGAGGAAGCTTCCTTTGTTACTAAAAATCATTTATGAAACAATAAATGGATGTGGTTTTTTGTAAATCATTGAATGTTGGTTTAAGTATTAAAGATGTTTAAATAAAATCTGGCCAAGTGGATGGATGACTCGGGTACTGCTGAGGTGTGAATAAATACGAGTACTTCAGTTAAATTTTTTAGCACAAAACAAGACCGAACTGTTTCATGACATCCTAAATATATTTACACTTGTGGAGAGAGCATTTACAATAAAGCAATTTGGTTAGCAAGACTCAAAATCCACAAAAACTAACTTACTTCAATCACGTGAGCGTGTATGCAAGTGAGTATAAAAAAATGGAGCGTGAGTGAGCGTGCATGAGTATATTTTTGGACTGATTCTTTCGTAATTTTTTTGCTTTGTTATAATTTTGTTCATTTAATTTTTTATTTAAAAAAAATTTACGTGAGTGAGCGTGCATGACTACATTTTAGCGTGATTGTTGCGTGATTTGTTTTTGCTTCATTGTAATTTTTTTTTCATTTAATTTTTTAGTTGTTTTAATTACAACTTTATTTCGTGAGCGTGAGTTTTCCTATTTATGACTAATATTTTTTCCGACACACGTGCGCTAAAAATATTAAGTCGTGCATATGAGTGCATGTGAAATAGTTTTTTGATTGTGAGTGTTAGTGAAAAATCACTCAGGATGCCATGACTAATCTCAAGATAAATAAGTCTCCTGGGCCGCAGGGAATTCTAGCATTGGTCTTGAAGTAGCACTCTTCGAGGCAAGCGCAATTATTCACAAATCTTTTTAGCACTTTATAGAGTGCTGGAGAATCTTCAATGAGCTAGTACAACGCTCGTTTCGAAAAAATGGTAAATGTTAATCAATGTGAAAGTTACCGCCCAATTACAATTTATTCTGCTATCTCTATGGTAATGGAGTGCATGATATATTTCTATTTAATAAAGTTTTCGTGGTCCAACATTTTACTTTAATATTTTCAGTATAGTGTAGACGCTCAACATGAGCTCTGGCTTTATTTTCAGCAATGTGTTGTCTTCTTATTATGAAATAGGCCATGCTCATCCGTAGAATCTTTTGTGCCGCCATTATGTTCACTCGAACTAGTTGCGGCTTCATTTTAGCTGTACAGTCCCCTACACGAACACGATTCTCTGTATCAGTGATGTTGACTTTTTTGTTTCGCTTTCCGTACAGTCCAAAAATAATTAAAAAAATAAAAAATAATTTCTAGGTGAAATTACCGTACCCAAAGTCTAGTACAAAAAATATTAAAATTTTGTTATTAAAACAGGTTTACATTTGCAATTCAATATATTTATTTAAGAAACAACTTTCATCATACTTATCAAATATTTGTTCAATTCACAAGCTGGTATTATCGTCGTAAGTGTTGTGTCATCGTCTAATTATACACTATTGTATTTTTGTTATTGGTAATTTTCATACAAAAGTGTGTTATAATTATACGTTTGAATTTTATATGTTTTATAAATGGTTGTATTGAGGCCAGGTATAGAAAAATTGTATTTGTAAAGCAAAGTTTAGACGATATGTTGAATCAGCATATTTATTCTGAAAAATTTTTTAAAAGTCATTCAGCGTTTGATTATTCTTCAGTATATTGTATTAAGTGTATTACTTTGTCAGCTGTCTTGATTTAAATGGCTTCAGTCAGTGAATGAGTAACTCAAGGTGAAATAGCAAATTTTAGTTTATAAGTAAGTAGTCTGAGCAAAATTGAGTTCTGCCTGAATTAGCTTTTTTACTCGCCAAATAGTCATGTGGACTTGCCCGTCAAACGCTTTGATGGCAAAGTAATCAGCTAAAATGTTCACAAGCATTTGAAGTACATACTTTTCACTGTATCTACTTTGATGCTTTCACTCATTACTCTAAAATTGGATTACAGGTACGACATCAAAATGTCATTACTTAAAAGTCATGGAATACCCAAAAAAGAAGAAAAATAGATGTTTGTTTTCAGTGTTGAGTTCGTTCCGTTGACGGAATTGCTGTATTTGAAATCAAATATTTTACTCACTGGTATATTGTACAACCATTTTATTACGCCATATGATTTGATTTCACGAATAAACACATAATTAACCAGGCCTTGAACTGCTAATCTAGTGTATGATAAGCACACGCTCTACTACTGCGCCAGTCAGAGAATAATTTACTTGTTTATTTACTAGTAAGTAATTACATAACTACTGTAAAGTAATGTATGTAGTTTATGTAGGGAAAAGTCCGTTGCTGTTAACAGAACTTTTTGCTGGCTGTGTGCAATTTGTTTATTCCATTTTCACTAATTATTTTGAATGTTTTCCTAAAATTCAATGCGAGAATTAAAAATTGTGTGAAATAAATACGAAACTGTTGCTATCTAGACAACTTATTAGCTTTTAAGACGTTACAACGCAGTGTTGTCAATCTGCAACATCGATATAATTTGGTATATTTTTACACTTATTTTAAGGGCGTATTGCAGAATTACATCAACATGACGCCGTAAAGTCATAAAAAACAAATTGTAAAAAATTCCTTTACCCAACAATTAGCTCAATAAATCTTTGCTTTAGTTTACGTAAGAAAATCTTAACATACTTACAAGCCTTACAAAAGATCATATAATTAAAAATAATTCTCTCTGGAAATATAAACTTCAGCCGAATCGGCGAACTTCGAGAAATAGCATGAAGTAGGCAGAGCTGGAACTACAGAGGCACAAAAATTAAAAAAGAACTTACATAACTGCCTGCATTTGTTAGCTGGCATTTCTTGCTGCGCTACTTTCTTTAAAATTAAATAATTTAATTAACATTATCACATTTCGCTTAACTCAACCACATATAGTTTACAAAAAATAATCAGCAAGTCATCAACTTGTTAAAATAATTCTGCAAACTCATTTTTAAAATACTTTTACTAACAAACTAACAAAATAATTACTTCTATTATCGTGTAAAATCTAATTAATGGTGACAATTTATTTTTTTAAGCTCGAAATTTCTCTTTTTAAAACATGCATAACATACTCATTGAAGTACTTGCTATTTAAAGTTTTATTATCACATCTCGTTTAAGAGCTTTGCAGCACAGTGCTGGACATTTATCAGGCATCTTGTGCAGTAAATGGCAGAAAAGCTTTGGAACAAAATTGGAAAAGCAGTAAGTAAAAAGCAATTTAAAGATGACATGCATAAAATTTATTTTTACAACATTGTAGAAAAATAAAAATTTATATACATACAAACGTACATGTATATAATTTTTGTATAAAAATGAATAGAAAAATACAAATGGAAGAAAAATAAAGTTCATAATCTCACAGTATATTTGCGGCATTAAGTCGAAATGTATGAAAATATTTGCATGTGCAACGACGAAATGCTGTATGTGATAGTACATCCTGAAACGATGACTAGGACAATTTTTCTGCTGTCTTTTACATTTTTTCTTTAAAACTGCTACACACTACTTACATAGATATATCTATAGATGTTATTATGGATTTTTATCATATAATGGTAGAAATATTTATATAGCGAAAGAGTTACAATATTTTAAGGTATTAAAATATGCAATAACTTATAGCATTGGAAAAAAGGAAACAGGAAATAAATTCAAATATTTGCTATTGTAAAAGAAAATAAAAAGCTATTTATATCCGATAACATGCTTGGGAATTTTTATTTAAGCATCATTATGTCAATACTAAATAATAAATACTTTTCTCTCTAAAGCAGCACAGTTCAACGAAATGCAAAGAGCATTGGCAGATGTATTTGAGTATTTATATAGTTAATAGGCGAGACCAGTTTCTGTAATGCATTTGATGCTCACATTTTGACAAAACTTACAGCGTTTTATAGGTATTTGTTTGCAATTGCACACAATATATTTTTTATTAAGATCAGTTCAGTGTTTTAGGCACTATAAGCAATAAAATTTGCTACTAAACATGTACACTTATTACACATCCATGTACTCATATCAGCTTCATGCTTTACAGACATATGTGTCTAAGTTTTAGGTCGGTACACAGCTCTTGCCTTCACACAACCGTGGTCTTAACACTGTTTGAGTAAAAGCGCTCACCACCGGCCCCATATGGGCTTAGAAAAGCAACTGCGCGACCTGCAAACTCCATCTTTACAACCTTTATACAAAAGCAAATAAAATAGATTCATATCGGATATAATTTGTTTGTAGGGATTTTTGAATAAGTTCCAAAGCCTACTACGCTTATTTATACTTTTGTAATTTTTAAATAAATTCTCATTGGTTTTTTTAAAAGTTTGAAACTTTTTAAAAATATGCTTTAAGGTCTACTGATGATTTGGCATTAGCACCAATGAAATGCTTGTACTCGTATAGAGATTAGCTAAAAAACCCCTAACAAACAAAAGTTTTTGAAAAACTTTGAACAAATATATCGAGGCAATCTCGACTAATAAATTTGAAAAATATTATAAATGTCTTAACAGTTAAGATGTTTTAAGCAACTAAACAGATTTATTTTTGCGTTTCTTTATTATTGTGCTTGTTTGGTTCTACTTATATTTTTATGTATGACGTTTATTGTATTCACAATGTTGATGAAAATTTATGAGAATTAAAAAAATATGTTTATAGGTGTTCATTAATTGTGAGATGTTACAGTTTTGACGAAAGC
This sequence comes from Gymnocheta viridis, assembly GCA_956483585.1. NCBI lineage: Eukaryota > Metazoa > Arthropoda > Insecta > Diptera > Tachinidae > Gymnocheta > Gymnocheta viridis. The sequence goes on along the minus strand of OY101444.1, from coordinate 13,487,876 downwards.
AAAGCGCGACCGGGAGTTCATGATCAAAGTGTTATGTAGGCGGCTATGTTTTATTATATTTTAATATAATGAAACAAGTTACATTAGGGGTATTTATGTATTAGTTATATAAGGGGTCATCCATTTCGTGGTTTCAAAAGTATAGGACTGGAATTCGACATCTGTCAAACTAAGTTGTTAAACCAATTTTTTTCTTTTCAGTTGAAAGTCTGACATTGACGAAAATGGATCGCTTAACTATCACACAACGCATAAAAATTATCAAAACATACTACAAAAATGGTGATTCTGCCACAGCCACATATCGTGCTTTAAGAGGATATTATGGTTTACATAATCGTCCAACTACGCAAGCAATTGGCAAAATTGTGAAGAAATTTGAAGAGACTGGAGCGGTTACAAATATTGTAAGGACTGTGCATCATCGTTTCGCTCGTTCCGCTGAAAATATCGCTGCTGCAAGTGAAAGTGTTGCCGAAGACCCGAATGTGTTGATTCCTCGTCGTTCTCAGGAATTAGGACTGTCTTGCGGCACATTTTTTGCCTGCTATTGCAGAATACGACTTCGAGAATATGTGGTTTCAACAAGATGGTGCCACATGCCACACAACTCGAGTGAATATGGCGTTATTACAAGAGACATTTTCTGGCCGCGTAATTTCTCGTCGTGGCGATATCAACTGGCCACCAAGATCATGCGATTTGACACCTTTAGACTTTTTTTGTGGGGCTAAGCGAAAGACCGTGTTTATGCAGATAAACCTTTAACTCTTGAGCACTTAAAAACCAACATTCGTCAAGTTATGGCTGAGATACCGCCCAATATGTGTCAAAAAGTGGTCGAAAATTACCTCAAACGAATCAAAGCTTGCAACACTTCGCGTGGTGGTCATTTAAATGATGTAGTGTTTCACACATAATGTCAACGTTCAAACTTTATAATAAAAAAGAAATATCATGAAAAAAAATATTTTATGTGTGTTTTATTTACGTTTACTTTTGAAACCGCAAAATGGATAACCCTTTACATAAGTACACATAACTATTAGACTCTCGTGGTGTTTTTGCAAATGATAGTTCCATTTCTACTGGCGACGAGGAAACGATGATGCCTGTTATATGCGTAAATAATGAAGGCATATAAAAGTATATAATATATATTTTTGTGTTTGTTTTAAGACAGATACACTACTTCAGTATATTTAAATAATGACACAATATTTATTAAATTATGCCTAAATACAAATATTCTGTTATATTTTTGATCCAATACCGAATTGATATTTATGTTCTATATTGACTTTATGAATTTAAAAATATATAGACTTTTTTCATTTTTTTTGTTTATGTACTTGAAGTGCATTTTTTAAATAAATTTTAATATGTTGTATGCCTTTTTTTATTAATAATAAATAAAACGTTGAATTATGAATAACATTTTTTAGCCCTTTTTTAGCTTTTAGTTTTGTGCCTATTTAGCCTATTTAAGTTCTTTTTCTTTCAGCTCCTGGCAACACTGCTTACATAGTACATATGGCAAATTTAATTTTAATTAAGAAAAGTTGTAATTTTGTACTTTCACGCTGTTGTCAAAATCTTCTAAATTATTTTTAGCAGAAATTACTAGCACGGGATGTAAAAGAATTACGGATTTTTTCAACTTTCTGTGAAGTTATGTAGCCAATATTGCAAATTTCGTTCTTACCAAATACAGGCGTGTCCTTTGTCTGATTTAAAAAAAATTTAATTCTTCTTAATTCAAGAATTTTCAAAACTCTTGGACCACTCAGTCTATTTTTGTTACATCGCTATATGGGATCAAAGCACTGTGAGTTGTATTTCATTAAAAATTTTATATAAACTTTTAAAATTATTAATTGAATATGAATACTTATCTTTTGCTTTCACTTTTTTAAAAAAAGATAAATAAATCGTATTTTTTTTCCAACCAAATTTTTTAGACAAAAAAATAAAATGTTTTTTTCTTTTTTGAAGGGGGCTTAAAAAAGTCTTGTAGAAAAACAAACAAAATAGTTGTAATATTTAGGGGAGATTCCAAAGATTTAAAGCACAGTGGCTTACCAAGTAGCTTAAATTCATTTATGCAGTAATTAATTATCCAATAATGAAAGTTTACGGTTCGAAAATCGCGACAAAAAATTCTTTATGCAAAGAAGTTGACTGTGCTGCCAAACACTTCTGAAACCACTGCAACACAACACTTTGCAGAGAGGTTGCACAAATTTATTGCATTAACTACTTCAACTTCAACCAATTCATTTGGAAATTGGCTCATGCATTGGATTCTCGGACAACACAATTTAATGACGAGAGAAGTAGTCAGTACCACATACCGATTGCTGCAAAACTTTGAACACACTCTGAATTCACGTGACAATAAAAGATTATGCTGACAAAAATGAGCAGTACTACCATAAGACGATGCCAAAGTATTGAAACATTTTGAAATGCTTTTAAAACCTCCTAGCCTGGGATGTAGAACTAATGGAGAAAATTATGTTGTAATTTTTTGAAGTTTCATTAAACCTTCGAAACCTGAAGTTGTGGAAAATATACGAGTTTTCAAGGATTCACAGACTAAAAATTTTATACCTAAGGTTGTTCACCGATTTTTAATTTCTAAACGGTTTCAACAAAGATGAAACTAAATGAGCAATGATCAAATTTTCCTTTTGCAAATATCAAAAACATCTGAGCTTTTATGTTGTTCAAAACCTTTTCCCTCGTTGTGCTCAACAAGAGAAATCTTTGTGATATTCACTAATGCAGGCTTATAAACTTTCTTAACCCACTACAAGAGAAAACTAAACTAAAATTAAATTGGAAGGATATTTTGAATAATGTATTTACTAAATATTTTTATTTATTTTGTGTTTTTTTTTAAATTTTTTGCATGACTTTTTTCAATATCATGTTTTAATTCTTATTCTTTTTCTAATATATTTTAAAAGAACACCCAATAGTGATTCGAATGAGTCCTGGCTCATAAAAATCGATTGGGAATTAATGCAAAACTTCCCGCTAAAATGATGGGCTGTTCATAACAAAAGTGGTGAGAATGTAGCATATTTTTATTTAGCTTCCAGTATAGTCTTTCAGAGTGGAACGGTGCCAGGAAAAGCTCACAAAATAAGAGGATACTATTAACCCAAAAGCTTACTACCAAAAATGGAATGTTCAAAAATCCTGCAGTGCAATTTTTATTGCATATGAAAAATTTTAGTAAATCTTCTCCGTTTTGGCCAGGAGTCTCTGCACTTTCAGATATCTGCCTGTATGCAATTTTATTTAGTTGTTTTATTTCCAAAATTAAGTGTTTTAATGCCAATGTGCGAAGGCACAAATCGTATGTGTGTATTAGCAAGAAAGGATAAGGAACTTCATATAAGGGTTGGTATAATTTTGCAAAGTTAGGGGAAATGTAAAATAAATTGTTAAAAAAAATATCAAATTAGTGTGTACAAGGAAATTTCATTTCAAGTTACACTAA
>OY101444.1:13304365-13479365 GCA_956483585.1 Gymnocheta viridis | reverse complement strand
ACGCCGTCGTTCATTGTTTCAGGTATTTGGACAAAATAAAAATATTAAAATATAATTTAAATGACCCTTTAAAAATCATTTTATTTTCATATATGAGCAATTAGGAAGTTTTCAATGGCAATACCAGCCGTTATCACCTATAGTTGCTAAAACCTTTTATCTTTAGAAGTGACCGGTTTATAGCAAATGTCCCTTCACTTGCCACCAACTAATTTCTACTGTCCCTTTTCCCTCTTTCTCCTTTGTTTGCCAACTGATTTTATTCATCCTTTTACAAAATATTAGATATTGTTAAGCTTTAGTGACCGTACTATATATTACTTAAATCGGTTCAGTATTGTAGGAATAGAGGGCTCCTAAAGTTGACACCACTACAAATTCTCCGATGTAAGTATTGGTTCAAGTAAAAACATAAACAAAACAATGAGAGTATTCAAGAGTACCTAAATATGAATGTATATGAGTAATAAGATTTTTTCTCTTCAAATGAGTGAAGTTGAAAGAGAAAAAGCAATCAGAATCGAAAGAGATGAGAATTAAATATGGATGTACATGTTCATTACTTATGGATGTGTTGTTAGCTTCAAGCAAAAACTTAACAAAATAAATATGCGTGTTGTATACAATTCTGTTTTGTTTATTGCTTTTTTCCATGAGGAAGGGAATGAGCCATTATTTATTGTTTTCTCCTTAAATGAATGCAACTTAAATAGGTATATGTTTAAACTGGCTGTCGAATGTCGACCACTAGGCGTACTCTAGTACTTGTAATTTTTTCTGAAAATAGAATTCCTGCAAACTAAAACAGGCCTTAGAATTCAGCAACTGACTTCTGTAGATCAATTAATTTTGGCTGAATTTACGTTTTACAAGGATTTTATGAAAACCCCTAAAACTGTTGCTGGTTCGTTAAAACTCATCTCCACAAATTACTGCAAATTAATGTTTGAAACAACTGACAATTAAATTGGCATCATTGTTAAACTTATTGACAACACTTAAAATGATAGTCATAAAACAAAAAACCTACTTGAAACCAAACAAGACAATGTTGCTCAACGAGTCATGAAGAAAAAGATAAGAAATAATAAAAACAAATCTCCAAGTGTGCAGTTAAACAGAAATAGACATAAAGGAGTAGTTAGTTACATTGTGCACTCTCACAGTTATTTGCAAGAATTTTTTCTAAACAAATCAAACAAATAAGAGAAGAAACCAAAACAAACAATGTATGTACAGTTGTAGTCGCTGCGGGCCACTCCAAAAACTGGAATCACCAGCTCACTTGCTTAATGTCTGCTACTCAACATGCAGTGCATGTTTTATCTTTGGAATTGTGGGTGATAAGTTAAGAGGAAAATAATGACATTAATGGCTACTCGAGAGATTAGCATTAATGTTGTTGGTTTAAAAGATGGCAGATTAAAATTGTGCACATTTTTACTTCGGTTTGGATGTATGAATGTTTGCGGACAGAAATGTAGACATTGTGGCCAAATAGTTTTTTATTTGTTTTTTTTTTGGCGAAAAGGGAGTGAAAAAGATAAGTGCAGTTAATGATGAAGGCGGGAGATGTTGAAATATGGAGTAAGTAGCTCTACTCGCAGTTCTACAATGTAAAATTTAAAATGTTTTTTTTTTTTAATTTAAGAAAAATTTAATTTTTCCATTGAAAAATCTTAAAGCATGGAATCGGGCGGTTGACTTCAAATGGAGAGCTGTTTACAGAAATATGCGACAATTTCGCAATAGGCGGCACTATTTTCCCGCACAAGAATATCCATTAAGTTACATGGATCTCCCCGATCTATGTAACAGAAAATCAAATCGTTCACTTTGTGGCAAGCAGGATGTGGAGGGTTTCACTGTTGGATGTAAGAAATTAAAGAGATGCTGATGCTGCCGGTAGCCATCATCTACTTATAGCTGAAGTGCGTCTTAAAGTAAAGGCTATAAAGCGAAGCAAAGGTCCTAGAAGAGAAAAGTTTAATGTGAACGGTCTGGAAAATCTAGTGACGGCTTCCAAATTCTCTAATGCTCTGAGAAACGAAACGAAACTATGCACAAGGAAAACTTGTACGAGTCAGTGATGCCAGCACAAATTTAACAAAATCCCTAAATGTCTCGAAAAAAATTCGCAATTTTTCCCTACACACAAAAAAAAGAGTTCCATACATTTTTCTCTACTCTAAAAATTCATTGATTTTAGAAAAAAACGAACATATTATTTACATTTTTAAGATTTTGTGCATTGATAACACCAAATACAAAATTAAATAATAATATAAATAACATAAACTTTAATTTTAACAGCCTCCAATATCCGCCTTTGAGCCATCAAATGACTGTACTAAATTACATTGCTGCAAAAATTATTTGATTTTTAAGGAAGGTCTTTGAAATACTTAAGAACTGCTAAATAGAACTAAAGTTTTTATTAATTATTCGCAATTAGTTGCCCATATAGAATTTAAAAATAAGGATATGGAGATCATACAAGGTAATCAAAAACTGTGACCCTGAACGGAAAGAATGAATCAAGGGTATTTTTTTGTTTGTTTCGAAAAGCACTTTTTTCTAAAAATCTTAACTAACTAAATTAAAAAATTAGAAAATTTGCAAATAAGTTTATGTTTTTTTTATGCAAATTATTTTCTAATATCTTCCCTACAAAAAAGGAAAATTCCCTATTCCTGGCATCACTGTCAATAGTGTGGAAACTGAAGGGGCATAACACTTCTGAATACCATAAGCATAATAATAGCGCACATCCTACATAACTGTATTGCATCTGTACTGGAACTTCAACTAAGAAGAGAGCAAGCTGGAGTTAGACCGAAAAAGTCCTGGGGTGATGATGTAAACAGCATATGAGTTATTGTCGAGTAGTCTATTAAATGGCGCCTACCCATTATACTTACGATTTCCTGACTTCACGCGTGCTTTTGACACTCTACAGCACAACGCAATTTGGGAAGCTTTGAGGTGTAAGGGAGTGCCCGAAAAGTTAATAAGACTCATCAAAGAGCTTTATAACAGCGCGCATGACGGTGTGAGTACTGCCATTAATATAAACATAGGAGTCCGTCAAGGCTGCGTCATGTGTTGAGTAACTCTATGGCGGAGAATAATGTCATAACTTGGGGTCTGTCTGGAAACCTAGGCGGATGATGTATGTATGCCTTCGATCCCATCGATTTTCAGATATTTTCAATATAGAATCTTTTGCTGAGTGCGTGGTTAAGAATAACTCACAAGTCAATATTAGCAAGACTAAGTCGATGCGCATTAATACGTCAATTGCTGGATGTTTTCAGCCTACGGGTCCATCCAGTAAAGATATCAAGTGCTTCAGCTATCTGGGAAGCTTAATATCTAAAAGTGGAGGCAGTAAAATTGATATAAAAAATAGGTAATGCAAAATTAAGCAGGCATACTTAATGAATTCTGAAGGACCAGCAGCATTGCAGCTCAGACAAAAATGAATATCTTCAATACCAACGCCAAATCTCTTCTCCTCTACGGCAGCGAGACAAGTTACATATCCAAACGCGAAATCCAAATCTTGCAAGCCTTTGCAAATTGATGTGTTAGACGCATCCTCGGAATTTTCTGACCAAACACTGTCTCCAACATTGGTCTTTAGAATCGATCACGTCAAACATCACTAGATGTGAATATACGTTCCAGAAATTCAAATGGCAAATGGTGACACAATGAGAAAGCCACCTAATGATATTACGAGACAATCCATCAAATGTAATCCTCAGCAATGCAGAAGGCCTGGCAGACCTGCTAATACCTCGAGGTGCCAAACCGAAAGCGATTTACTCAACCATAACGATTCGGGGGAGGACAAATAGTGAAGAATGGAAAGCCTTTATTGAGACCCTATGCTTCACTGGGAATTAAAGGATAACAAATATTAAAAATCTTACAGAATAATACATAAAGCGTTGAACGACCGAATCTATTCAAATATGGGTACTTCCATAGTGTCGAACGTGACATTCGTACGCGATAAATTGCAAAAAAAGTTTAAACAACAAATATTTTTAGGCTCCTTATCACTTTATATTATATCGCTTAGGGACCACTGGGGAGCCCCGTAGACTAGTACAGAGCATACTAGGCTATTAGTCTGGGGGTCGCAGGTTCGATTCCTGCCTAGACCCTGGGTATTTCTACAGATAAGCCAAAATGGCTTCGCGGTTTGAGTTTGTTCTTAAAAAAATCTATGCTAAGTTGATACCAGGCGTAATGCGAAGTCAAAGATAATGGCAAAAATAGTAGCAGTTCGAACGTGACAAAAATAGATGTAGTTTTCGTGGCCATGTATAAAAAGTTGTAAATCAGCGAATCCTGACACAATTTTTTAGTCAAACTTCTGTAAGAATTTTACGCAACAATGTACTTTAAAATGTTTTTGGCTTGATTCGAAAATCTACTGTATTTTTTTTTGTTTTAAGCCATAATGTGGTTCGATGCGTGACATTTCGAATGTGAAATTTTTTCCATTAAAATTAAACTGAATAATGATTAGTAACTTTAAAAAAATTTTATTCTTATTAGTAGAAAATAGATATTAGAAATATAAATTAAATTAATATCTTGAGCGAATATGCAGTCCGAGCTGCTTTTATTTGACAACACCATCGCATGAAATTGAGTGCAGTTTTTGAATACCAGTATTTTTTTTACTTCCTTTCATTTATTAATTATATGGTAAGACGAGACGTAATAAATATCTATCCCATGAACATTATGCCGAGCACATTCGAATAACAAAAATGCATCAGGTAGAACTATATTTTTGCTTGTAAGAGATATTTTATGGAATAATTGTTATCATATATAACCTCTCTTAATAAAGATAATATTGAAGCAAACATGCAATAGAACATTATCACAGCTTGCTCACGATTGACCTTTTGACGGAAATGCCCATATTCAAAAATTTATTTAAAAAAATGTTTTAGGTTCTTTTTATATTAAGCTAACGATATGTATGCATAATAAAGAAACTCCACTTCATATGCTTGTGCTTTAATGTGCATGTAACATCTCTAATTTAATTGCGTTTTTCACTTGTAAACGTCGACCACATATAATTTTCACTCCCTATTAATTTTGTGGTTTTGTTGTTTGTATGATTTTACGTTAAATTAAATCACTTTCTAACAAGTTTCAGGCGATGAGACGGAAAATCTTCAATACAAAACATACTGTTTGCTGGTGTGCAGGACTGTCAGTTAACCTCACACAGTTTTACCGCAATTTGAATGCCAACAAACAAATACACACTGAACACACAAGCCTACCCACACCCACACAAATGTAAATATATTTATCTTAAACTCAAATTGAACAAGTGTGTGTAAGTGTAATCAAATATTGAGGCTAACCAACACGCACTCACTCACCCAATGCGCTGTAATTCCACAGCAAACACGTGAGTTTGATTACGAATTGAAAGTGAGTTTAAATCAAACTCTTTCATCAAATCTCCAAGGTTTGAGAACTCTACTCACAACAAGCAGCCCAACCCACAAAAAAACCTTCCCACCTAGCAACGGATAAGTGAAAATTATGAAAAGAACGGGAACGAATGGGTTCGTTCGTTGCCTTGTCATGCAATGTGTGCATGTGTGTGTTTTCATTCAAATACTATTAGCAATTTACCTTTCTGCAAATAGCTAGCCAACATCAATAGCTACAGCAACATGTTGGAAAGTGTTAATAAAAAAATTTATGCCAACCTAAATGGCGTAACTACCATAAAAGCTTGTTACAAACAGGATATAAGTTCGACAGTTTATGGAGTTAGGAAGCTGTGTTATTACTTCTAGTTATGAGGAGCAATATATATAATCTCTTCATGACTGTCATAAAAGGATTTCCGTTTTATGTATAAGTATGCATGTTTTTATGTCGATACATATAAAAAATGTTGTACAAGACACTTATGTTTAAGATTTTTCTATTAAGCAATAAAAAATATATAAATCTTTTTTTTTTAATTAATAGCAAACATAATGATAAGAAGAAGGAGAGACAGTAAAATTCAACTCAATCTAAATGAGTCCGAGATATAAGATTTCTTCAACGAAAAGTGTTCTGTTGCCAAAAAGCAAACGGCATTTGCCAGCATCAAAACTATCTTAAATAAAATCGTAGGCATAAAAAATTGCCACAATACTGATAATTGAAACCCATTTAAAGTCAAGAAGCTCATTTGCAATTAGTGTTTATATATGCCATTAAGCACTTAGAACCCTCAAGGAATAATAGTTGGTAGCTTGGCAATGTTGATAAAGGCATGATACTAATTTCTGGTTAGAAGATTTTCTTTTTATCAACGAACAAGGACTATAAAGCTTATGAACATTGCGATATTGTAACAGAATTTTTAATTTGAACTAAGCAAAATAATAAATAAATAAATACGTACAAATTGCAATTTTCGAATAATAACAGAAAGTTTCCACATAAACTATGTCTTAATTCTATAAAAGCCAGTGATGCCTGTTTAGCCTTTTCGAGGCTAGATTTAACATTTTTTCTTGTCTTTTAGCCTCAAAATTCATGTTTTAGCTTCGTGGATTTTTTTTGCATTTTTCTATTTTAGCCTCAAAAAGGCGAAATTTTCTTTCTGGACCCATGAAATCATCTTGAAACATTAAAAAATTAATCCAATCTACAAACGTAAGTACACTGAAGACAGAATTTCGTTAATTAAAATCCAATAGTGAAAGCTTTTAAGTTAGAAATGGACAAATGTTGAGTCAACAGTTGAATTCTGGGTGGAGGTGTGACAATTTAACAATGCGCTGCAAAACAAATCATTTCTTGATTTAGTTAATCTAGTATTTGGCTACCTACCCAGGGTCTTTCAACAAAAGGTTTCATTTTGATATGTATAAAATAGTATTTTTTAGCGAAAGCATGGCATGTTTCTTTAATTGTAAAGAGGAGAGTATCGCATTCATAATGAATGCGTCTGCGAGAACTCACACGGTCAGGACACTTTTCACGTGTCGTTGGTGGAATTCCCGATTCCAAGGATCGACAAGAAATGAACAAATGTGAGATTTCCTAACACTATGGTCTACAATAGCAATATTCTCAGTTGCACGACGTACACGAGTTTGTAGTTTTTAATCCAAAGTGATTATTATTTTGGGTAATGCTCGTAACATTTTTAGTCAGAAAGAATTGGACATGAGACAATTATCCAAAGAAACAAGGGAAAAATTTTTAACACTAATTAATTTCAACTTACAGGGCAGAACAGAAACAAAGTTGTTTTTTTTTCGGGAGCCGCTACACTCCCACCATCATCCATGTATCTGCCACTGTTTAGGTGGTGGCTCGGTTGAATGTGATTTCAAATTTGTATTTATACAAATAATGTATAGAAAAAGGATACGAGTGTTATTTGTATTATTAGTTCTTTAATTTTGCTCATCAATGATTTGTCTCAACTGCTGAAATTTTTCCACCAGTTTCGCAATTGCTCAAAAAGTGCTCCACGAGGACACAAAAATGCTTTAGTTTTGCGAACTGTAACCGCGAAATTTTCACCATTTTTTTTACTGAATTTTAATGTAGTTACAGATTGAGTCATGACAACCGTTAAAATGACGGGCCATTGAGAATGAAACGTCTTATTGTTCAACACCGTTGTATAACCTCTCAGTAACACTTTAAAAAACTTTTTAGTATTACGAAAATAATTAAAACTATAGAAAGAAATCTTACTATGATTAAAATGTTCTTTCAAAAGGTTACAGAAATGTTGCCATGATTTAATAAAATTTCCGGTGATTTAGTAAAGTTAGTAGAATCGTGATATTTATGCAAATGGTGGCTCCGATTCTACTGGCGATAGGGAAATTATAATGCCTGTTATATGCATAAATAATAAATGGACATAAAATGTATATATAGTATATATATTTTTTGTTTGCTTAAGACAGTTATTCCACTTGAATATATTTAAATAATGATGCAATAATTATTATATCATGCCTAATTACAAAAATCCTATTGTATTTTGATCCAATTGAAGTCAATACCTGATATTTATGTTATGTATTGATTTATATGAATTAAAAAATATAAAAAATTTTATTCCTTTTTTTGTTTAAGTATTTGAAGTTCATTGCTTTTAAAAACTGTTTAGCCGTTTTTATTTTTGGTTGATTTAGCTCTTTCTGGCCCTTTTAAAAAGCTGATTTAGACTATTTTTCCTCCAGCTCCTGGAAACACTGCATATTTCTGATTTAAGAAAGTAAACTTAACCGAATAAAACCCACAAGCTCGAATTCCAAACAATTTGGTTTTCTCATTGGCACTCACTTTCATTCGCTTTAGCTTACGTACACACGTATGTCAATTTAAACTTTATTTATTTTTAGTAATAAAATTTTCTAAAATATCTTCTATCCTTATTGTGTATTTAATTAATTCATTTATAACTGCTGCAGTCGTTTCAGCGGCGTTAGCCATTCTCTTTGCTGATTCAGCTTGCATCTCAGCAAAATTAGCCAGCCTTTGTCTGTAGGATCTTTTGGTTTTCCCCATTTTTTTCAGATATATTTGAGAGAAAGTAAAAAACCCCATAAACCAACCATTGAAATTGGCGAGTAATGTGGTATACTTTGTTAATTTGATACATTAGCGTGCATGGAGGCACGGCTAATAAAAAAATCCTCAAATTTGTTTCTGTAATTACGTTGAACTACTTGGAGTACTTCATAAGGAATTATCTACTTTATTGGAACATATGTATATATATTTGTTCGTTTTTTCTGTTTCTCATTTTCTTATTTTTATTTCACTTTTCTTTGGCAGGTCTGAGCATAATTGGTATGTAATGCGAATAATTAATAGGCTTCCTTGGTTTAATATTAATAAAAATCTGCTCGTTAATAAATAAATTTTTTGTCATTGTGATTTAGTAATAAACCACTAAATTTCAAATAGTTTATTAGGGCTTACATGCTCTTTCTCATAGAATGCGAGTGAAGGTGTTCTTTGTGAAATCATAAATAGGCTATAAGAATCTTTCACCTTCAAGTACATTTTCTGAATTTCTTTTTGTATCAAAAGACACTCCTTACAGACTTTTCGATGTTTCTTTCTTTAACTGTTTTCTTCTTTTCGTTTCCGTGCTGCTCTGGCCACTACAATAACACAAACATGTTGTTTTGACTGTCCTTTAACTATGTAAGCTTAATAGGGCATTCAATTCGTCGGACCTTAGTTTCAATCGGTTAATCCAATTAATAAGAAAAATCTCTTCTATTATTCAATAGTTGAGATTACGTTATTATCGCCACTTTTATATGGGCGATTTACATATAATAACGTGGGAAAGGGGAAAGAAAATAGGAGGTTAATTTCTTTCTTGATGGGTAACGTGTGTTAGAGCTCTTACCATATACTTACAACATGAGAGTTGTTGCACGAGACCTTAAAAACAAGATGCACTGACTGTTGTATATTAATGCCAACTGTATTCAGGTTGTTCTTTAATAGTGAGTAGGTACAATTGTTATAGGTTACAATTTAAGTAATATTTAAATTAAAGTGGTAGAGGTTAAAGCATATTATTTAAATAATTGTTGGGAATTTAATTATAGTTAATTAAGTCAACCTTTGGGCTTGAGATCTACCAAACAAGTGAGGTTTTATGTATACTAGCTTAAGACGGTTTTGTTTTATTATGGAAACCCGAAGTTAACTAGCGATTGGAAATTAAGTGGAGAGTACTAAATAATGAGTGTTGCAATTAATTATTTATCCTTTTCTATTCTAGCGATTATTCTATTTTTCAGAATTGTTTCTTATTATTTTTTATATTTAATTTAAATTTGTTCGGTAAGTAAAGAAATTAAATTTTTAAACACAAAAAAAAATAATTATTATGATTTAAAGTTTAGTAAAGATTTGTTCAAACTTCGTTTGGACAGTGATATTTTTTTAAGATTTCGTATCCATGCCAAAAACAGTTGATTGGAATTTTCATTTTCAAATATCAAACTCCATACAAAAACTATCAATCAAATGCTAAACAGCTGCCGAGCACACCCTTGTATTGTTATTGAAAAGCGTAGTAGTTTTCAATACAATTTACGAAAAACAACAGTCGCATCACTAAGTACTACGAGATTTTGAGTAGATTTTTCAAAATCTAGTGACGCAGTAAATTTTGTAAATGTAAATGCCATGATTTTATTTGTAAAATAGACAAACAACAATTCTTAAGACAAATCAGCCCGAAATAGGTTTTAAAAATCCATAAAAATAATAGGCGAGACCATTTTTTGTAATTCAGATTATGCTCACTAACATCATTTTAAAGTTATTTATTTGCAAATGTGCGGAATCTATATTTTTATTAAGATTGGTTCAATATTTTGGAAACTATTAACATTTAAAGTTGCTATTAATGCAAGCGCACGTAATACACATGCTGAACATTTATATAAATTCATAAATTATAAGACTTCAGTCTTGTTTTGATTTTTTAAAGATCTTAACCTTTCTAATAGTTTCGGCTAATTTCGTTAGACTAAATTCAACGCATATTTTTAATATGTAATTTAGTCGATCCAAAGTAACCGTTTTAATGGTTACTCAAAAATATATATTTTGAAATAATTCGGGTAGAAAGGAATTAATCGCCTAATCGAATAACCGCTAACCGATTAACGGATTGCATACCTTAAGTAAATGCACATGCCTCAAGTTTTCATACCAATTTGTATTTAATTTGCAATTTAACACGTTCTCTATTCTTCCAGTATTCTTGCTGTTCTTTGCTTATTGTTTCCTTCCACCCGTATATCCTATTTTGTCCTGGAGCTTTTGCAAACGTCTATCATATGGTTGGACACTTTCTTTTTTTAATTTGTTAGTGTTTCCTTTTTGCTATTTATTTGTCAAATAAGAAAATTAATGAATTGTAAACATCAATAACAAATTAAATTTATTGTGTTCAAGTTTTTTTTATTACTTAACACTTTTCAATCGTTGAAAATTTCTTAGTAAATAAAGTAATTATTGAAAATTGTGTTTTCGTTTTCTATACAAAAATACGTTGTTAAAATTAATAGATTTTAAGGGTTAAAAAAATAAAAAAAACTTAATTTTGTTGAAGGTATTTTATACTTTTGATATTGTTGGAAGTCTTGAATGTGTGCTTTAATAAAGTTAAGGGTGATTTTTATGCAACTTTCTTTTTGGCAACATATTTATTTTGCAAATCAGCTGTTTTGGTGCAACATGTTAAGGCCATGTCACATAAGACTTTTGCTTCGCTTTGCGTTACGATTACGCTTTGACATTTAACTTGAAATGTACATACTTATACGAAACATGTCATATAACTACTTTTAACGCAACGCGAAGCATAAAGTTAGGCAACTCTTAACTTTTTGTGCGCTTTGACAAATAGCTGTTTCAGTTTTCTATATTTTTTGTAAATCAAATATTTATCGCAATGGAAGAAAAATTAATAGAAGCAATAAAAATGTATCCCTGCCTTTTTGATAAAAGTTGAGTAAGTTTTAGAAATAAATATTTAAAGGATAGAGCTTGGCAGGCAGTGGCAGTTTCAGTTGTAGTATCAGGTATGTAATATGTTTGTCAGAAAAATGCTTGCCTTGTTTGCTAATTTTGTTATTCCAGAGGAGCAATACAAAACAAGGTGGAAATCGCTGCGTGACCGATTTGTGCGGGAAAATTCATGTAGCAAGATGAAGTCGGGAGCCGCTACGGAAGATAAAAGAGAGTGGTGTTATATGGAGTCTATGCGTTTTTTGACAAAACACGTAACTCCAAAAAAGTAAGGAAATTTTGTTTATATGTTGTTTGTGTTTACTACATTTATAATTTTCCGATACAAATTTTAGAACCAGCAACAATTTTGAGTTTAACATTGAAGAAAGTTCCAGCAGCCAGCCAGCACTTACTCCTTTCTTAACGAGGATCTTTTTGGTGCATTTCATCAAAACTGCAGGCGAAGAGACCTGTGTAGTCATGATCTTGGTAAAGACTTCTTACCCAAAACCTACGTGCTGAAATGTGTTCTAAGAGCTCCAATGCTTCATACATTAACAGCACAGTAACTAATAATTCCAATTAATCGTCCAAACACATTTTAAAATAATTAAATTTATGTATAAAAGACCAACCACTTTCATAGGTAAACAAATGAATAAAACGCGAGCATTGACAAAGTTTTTATTGTGACATACATTTTTTGCTTGGCGCTTTTGCGTCAAAGTCAGAAATGTCACGCAAAGCGACAAAGTCTTATGTAACACGGTCTTTACTGTTTATCATGTGAATTTTGGTCCATGGTGGAATATTACAGGTGGTGTCGAAGCCGCAACAACACTGCTTTTAGGTTCGAAGCTGTCAAAAAGTATAAAAGAAAAATGGCGAAATGTTTGCTTTTTCTGTTGTATAAAGAATTTTTTTCTTTTCTTTTTCTTATTTGCATTTGAAACAAGTGATAAAGTGTGTTTTTTAGCAGTGTGGGTGTGTGTTAGTAATACACAATCATATTTTGAAAGACTCGAACCGAAAAAAAATTTAATTTAAATCTGTACAATTTAACCATTAATCGACTTACAAACGAACAACAATCTGAAAGATTATTGAATTTTATTATTAAAATTCATGCTCGGTTAAGAAATCGCATCGTGCACTTCTTCCATTTTATGGTCAGTTTAGGCGAACTTCTGAGTCGGCTATTTGGAATCTTGTGGCTCAATTTACATGATTGAATATTAAACCACCAACACGCATACATAGAGTGCGGATAAAGGAAAATGTAGCAGTTGTATCCGCCAGTGTTGTTGATGACCGTGAATAATCGATTCGGAGCTACCGTGTGATGATTACGCTTGGTTTTCGAAAGCTTGTCACATATGGATCGGAAATGTATGAAAGTCTGTCAAAAATATCCTCATTTGTAGCTAGTCATTTTCGTGACTGATGCAAGCGGTACTTTTTGTAATCTTTATTACACGATTCGTGGGCATCCCCTGACAGCTGACCAATAGGCAATACTGCAAAGTATTTTATAATAATTTTACCATGTACAAGTATTTTGTGGACAGATGATGGCATACACAATCAATTGTATTTTTCTGCATACAATTTTGTCGTTTCTAGTTCATAGTTGCCAAATTTTGTGAAATTTATGAAATCTTTTAACTAATGTTTCATCAACTCCAGTTATCTCCGCAGAGAGGGAAGAATTAAAGAAGAACTATCTTGCGGTATAGCCATCATTGCTGTTGTCACTTCCTCGTCTTGGTTTATCGATAATTAATCTTCCCGAAAACGTTTTTGTATGGAAGATATTTCCTCCTGCATTAATCTCTAATGATTTTTACTTTTAGCTGACCATTTCTGAAATTTACGATTGTAACCGATGCGTAAAATCAGTTCCATGTATCTAATCCACGCGCGCAAAAACTGCGATTCTTTTTTTTCATACATCTTTTAATTTACTAAAAATAGGTATATTTATTTGTTATTAATTTTTCGCAGAGGTCTTGAGCTCTTCAACTCTTTTGTATGTAGAATTTTCTTAGGCACAAATATGCAGCTGATTTTTATACAGAAATCAGGCTTTGATAATATGCATATATGAACGTGTACCTAAAAAATCTTTGCCAAAGTTTAGACATGCTCATTAAAATCATTATATGCTTCAGATGAACATATATCAAATAAGCAAACAGTAATTAAAAAATTAGCAACAGAATAAGAATCTGCATAAAATTTCCTTTTCAAAAAGGTATAACAATTCTATATTGTAAAGTAATTTAATATATGTATAATATACATATATTAAATTACTATTCCTTTGAATATGTTGTATTTTCATTTCCATAAATCTTTCTAGTCAAAAGAAGTGAATTCGATCGTAATTTTCGACTATTTCTATTAACGAAATATAAAAAAAAAATTGCAATTTTTATATTTTGGGATCTTCGCTTTAAAATAATAAAAGTTGTTTTTGCCGAAATTCAAACATTTGTGAAAACTATTTATCAGGCGGTCTTACACTACGAAAGACCATAGTGCGGTGCCACATGCCACATGGTACGCGAAAAAATTTACCTATTGAGGGGCAACTTCTGTGAACAGTTTTTTTCACGTTTGGGGTTGATCTATTGATCGCATAAATCGTGCGATTTAACGCCTTTACACTGTATTTTGTTGGGCCATGTGAAGGCTCATGTCTATAGCGACAAGCCCGCAACGGTTGACGCACTGGAAGTCAATAGCGAAGAATTTATTCGTGAGATACCGCCCAATATATTGTAGAGAGTATGACAAATTAAAGGTGTAGCTGAGGTCAATATTTACATGAAATCATCTTTAAACATGAAATAATATAGATCTCTTCATCGACTCAAATAAAGATTTCATACATTTCTCAAAATTTTATGTGTTTCTGTTTAAATCAAATCCGAAAGCTCTTAAGAAATCACACTTTATTTAAAAGTCGCAAGACTGTAAAATCAATTTATTAAATGTTTTATAGAGTAACGTTTCTAAGGAATGCCACAAATCAGACACTCTTATTGGTTGCTATAAAAATGTTCGAATTTTACTTGATTTAAATAAATAAAGAAGAAAAGATATAAGCCAGCTAAGACTAAGACTGAATTAATCTGTTCTTTAATTTTATTAAGAAATAAATCCAATAACTATTCAGAAAAAAACTTAGTAATGCCTTTAATTAAGACCAACATACTATTTCACAAAAACTGCATACCGCAGTTTCCCTCCAGTTTGCTGAATATTTGCTTTAGTTTTGTGTGCTTAATGCTTTTAAGTCACTTTCTTTAAAAATATTTTGCCATGACAATCTCAAGTTTAATATTTTGCTTTACACATTCTTCATATAATATTAATTTTCAAACTTATAGTAAGTATTTTCTCAATTAAATATTTTACATTGTTTAAAACTTTTATGCAAATTATAAAGCTGCTATAGAAAACTATGTGTATGGTATATAAATACATATATATTTTTCTTTTTCAAATATTTTCATCTTCATTTCGGCAAAATGTTCATAATCTCTCATTATCCCTTTAAACACTGCCATAGAGAGCAAAGCTCTACATTACATTCATGCATGTAAGGACAACTATATATTAGGAGAGCTGCGTTGAAGAAAAATTAATATATTATGATTTCACCTCAAATTAGAGATGGGATCGTGAGTGAATTTTCACTGACGCTCACAATAAAAATTTTACTCATGCTCTCACGCTCACGTGAGTGGGAAAAAATTGGTCACAATCACAAAAACTCATGAAAAAAACACTATCTATAAGTATTTATACCTTCAATTCTGCAATAAAAGAGGGAAATTATATATAACAGAAATATATTTTTCTGAAACAATTTGTTAGTTTTGAAATAAAATTTTTAAATTTTGATAAACGGGCAAGTCCCAGAAACGGTCCATCAATAGACGAGTTGCGTTTTATCAGTACTTTAGCGAAGTTGTTGATTAATCAAGCGTGACAGTGTGCGAAACTACATTCTACATATTAAGCAATTTAAGAAAAGCAAAGAGAAAAAAGAAATTGCTGGAAAATTTTTACTCGTATACTTTTTTGGAATGTGCTAGGAGGCTTTTTCTGAATAACAGAAGCTTTAAAAAAGAAGATTTGGTATGCAAATAGTGTTGTCTGACGATTGCGGATGATAAAGCTATATGCCTGCTTAAAGGGCCAAGAGTCGTTCGCGAACTATCTTCCGACGATGAAATCCAACAGCTAATTTGCTCTAAGGACAAGGTAATCGAGCATTTGACGACAGACTCAGCGCCATATCTGAGGAAAATAAAAAACTAAGGCTGAAAGTTGAAGAGCTAATGAAAGTTTTCCAAAGCACAGCCGGCTTAAAGGAAAAATCATCAAGCGAGGAAGATTTTGCGGTTGCTGTACCGATCTCTGAGGAGAAAAATAAGAAGAAGAAACCTTGAAGCGTCAGAATTATCACGAGTGAGGTAAGCCAAGCTAACGCTGAAGCTGGCATGGACACAGGCGATGCATTTGCCGAAAATGGTTAATGTTGCTGCAGCTAATGATTTTGACGCCAGCAAGGAAGCTGCTACCAACAACAACAAATATGACGCTCCTGGTTGCAGTGGCGGGGAGCAGAAGAATGGTAATGCAAAGTCCAGTAAAATTCCTGTTGTTACTGCTTATGATATCAATGTAAGGGACTATAGACAGGGACTTAGGTCACGGTAATTATAATATTAGGATTATGGGCAGAAATGTCACAAATATAGGGGTTTGCACTCTCGCGAACTTTGAGAAACTTAAGGTTTTACTAAGAGACAAGGGGGTTAACTATTACAACTATACACCGAAGGCTATGAGGCCATTCTCGGTGGTTATAGGGGGTTTTTCGGCGTCTTGCAGCGTTGACGATGTTACGAGGTATCTGAGTGGACTTCAAATTAAAGTGGATATAATCGGGTTGACTAGTTTTGGTAACGATAGTTTGCTTTTGCGACTCTCTCGTGACTCCGATATATCGGCCATTTACGGTGCGCGGTACATTCTACGCTGCCGTGATTGTAAAGGAAGGTACAGGAGAAAGGGCGCCATAACAAAGTGCTACAATTGCCAACGATTCGGACACGTCTCTACGAATTGATGTGTGTGAAGTTAAATTTTAAGATATAACATCCTAGACACAAACAGAGTTCTGTTAGCATGATAACATGACTCTGTGCACGTATAAAATCTTATTTAATCCATTAGAAATGGAATTATTTTCGAAAGGAGTCAACGTGGGCAGAAAAAGTTGAATATGAGTACATTAATGCATACCGGCACAATGTGGTATTGCCACTCACTCACGTTTGGTCACGTTTATGCACGCTCACGTGATCGAAACAAAAAATTGATCACGATGATGTGCGCTCACGCGTAAAAATTATTTCCTCTATTATTTCCCAATCCAAGCCAAGGTTATACAAACTAGTTGTAAATGTATATATTTGTTAAGGATTACAGTTTTCCAGCTCCATGTTTTAAGAAAAATATTGCAGAAAATAAAAGAAAATTAAACATTTAATCAGGAGTTGGAACAAGTTTTTAATTTACTGATGAAATAGTTGAACAAAAAATTTATAATTATTGTTGATAAATATGTTGTTGGTTTTTATTTCACATCATTTTTGACAAAATTAATATCAACAGCAATTACATAAGTTCTGAGAAAATTTAGCACGCGCAACTAGTATAAAACTAAATAAAAGTTGTGAATTACCTTAATGTGTCAAAATATTGTTAAAATGTTCTTTAAGTCCTTTGCTTTGCTAAGAAAACAACAAATTTCAATAACACGATGTAGAAGCAAAATATGCAATAGAAAAATTATGAAAATATGCAACACTATCTCTTTACGTTATGTCAAGGATATTTTTGACATCTTTCATGCATACTTGCATAGAATAAGATATAGAATATGCAAACTTGTGTTTATTAATGGACAGACAGAAGCTGAAACCACATTTGCAAGAAACCCCACTAACACACTAATAACAGAGACACGATGACATGCCTCAACACAAATAATACGACAAAATATGAAAAATTATAAGCAAATAACAAACATCTAGTGAAGAAATAAGCAGGCAAACAAACCCCCAAAATACTTAAGAATAAGCAAAAAATTAAAGGCATTAAAAGAAGCAACACTAACTAAAATCTTATTTATATGCAACAAAATAATGCATACATAATAACCAGGAAAACCGAAAATATACTTTAAGAAAAGCGATTTATTCTATAATTCAATAGCATTTGAATTTAAAAATACGATGAATATAAATAAATATGTTTCATCAAAACCTACAGATGAAATAAAGACGTATTTGAAGTATAACACTTCCTTAACATCATATTTAAAAACTGTATTGTCTTAAGAAAATTCGGACTGGATATGAGAGGACGAAAATACAGCAAGAAAATTCAACAGATACTTATAAAGTCAAAATAGATCAGAACTTCAAACTGATTTGTAGCTTCCGTTGTAGCTTCATGTGTAAGAATTTAAAGAAAATGCTCTAGAAAGCTCTAATATGCTCTATAGATACGAAAAAAGGCTAAAATATGCGAAAACTGCTGTAAAGAGTAAAATATCCAAAATATGCGATAACAAATCGATGACAAAGTTCATAAAAGTTCATAAAAGTTTCTGAAACGAATAAATAGTTTATCTCCGATTCCATAAGTTGCACAAGAAAAATCTTGTAGTTGCATTTTTGCGGTTTCCCGGATAATAAAGTTAAATACACATGCACACAATCATATATATATATATATATATATATATGCGTGTGTGCATGCAAGTAAGTTGTGTTGACATGCACTCATACATAATTTTAAAAGACCTCAACACCAGAAGCAGAAACAACAGCAACAATAACACAAGTGAAAAAGAAATAATGCAACATGTTCAACATGCAAGTTGACAATAATACGAATATGCAACATTTTCTCAGTAGGAAAAGTGGCATAAAGAATATAATGAATAAATGTATTGAAAGCAAAAATAAAACAGAAAAAAAGATTAAGTAAGACGGTAAGCGGCATTATCGAATTTTATATACCCACCAATATCATAATGTTCAGCAAGAAGACGATAAAAAAACAACAGGGATAATTTTTCAGTGAGATGGTCAGAAAAACTATGGCATGCTTTGCAATACCGCAGCCTGGTTCACAGTGGCTTATCCCAACGTACCGAATTTGCAAAGTTAGAGGTGTATCTATATCAAAACTATGGTTTAAGGAAAATCCGTAGGAGGACATTGTTACCTCCCACATATCCTTTAAGTAGAAGATTACAGTTTAGCTATAATTAAGAGTAGAATGGTGCAAAAGTAAGTTTAAGTGTTTCAAGAATTATACTGTTAAGCTTTGTGACAAACATCATTTCCATTCCTGAAAGTAATCTACTTAAGCTAGATTTACACGATTGAAGGTATTTTGAACTTTTATTAAAATTTTGAAAATTTATTTTGATGTTCTATTTACACGTTTCAAAAATTTTATCAAAATATTCTTTCAATATATTTCAAAATCTTTTGATAAAAATTTTATCAAAATTTATTGAAGCTAATTTACACTATTGGTAAACTTTTTATATTGAAAATATTGACTTTGATCAGGTGTTTTGCTTCTTTTGTGAAATAATTTATTATAAAAAAAAAATTATTATTATAAAAAAAAAAACAATTAATAAGTATGGACGACGATACAATCATCATAGCATCAACATTTTTAATATTGGAGAGAAGAAGTAGCTGATAATATTGCAAAAAAAGAAGAAAACAAAAGGAACATTGGGTTCGACCTTTTCTTTTGGAAGGTAATGGTGTGTATGTCTTTTTTAGGGAGCGATTGAAAAGCAATTTCTGATCAGCAATTCTCCTTTTCATTTCGGTCTCTGTACCCATCAATTTTAAAATTCCAAATCGGTTCGCGTACTTCAAGCATTTCAATGAATAGTCTCAGTTCATCTCCTGTCCACTTTTTCTATTGCTTGCGATTGTTGCGCAAATTATCATTTATGGTATCACTTTTAAAAATATTGATATATTATTCCACAAATATATAGTTATTAAATATGTAATACTTACCAGCTCATATTAATTTACTAATTTTAATTTTATTCTTTAAGAAATTTATTTACAATGCCACTTGCCGCGACGAACATATGTAAATAAAAACAATTGATATGTATTGAATCAAAAGAATGAACGAACATGCTGTCAAATTATTTATAGTTATCAATATTGTCAGAAGCGAGTTTGGTGCTTATTTACACGGCTTCAATAAAATCTTAAAAAGTTTTGTTCAATAAATTTTTATCAATAAATTTTGAAGAAATTTTGCTGTTTACACGAGTCTAAAGCATTTTGAAGAGCAATTTTGAAGAAAATTTCAGTCGTGTAAATTTAGCTTTAGATTCATATATTTTTTTTTGTTATAGTTTCTATAAAACTAGTAAGTATTTACTCGATAATAAAAAATTGTTGAAGGTACTTTAGTAAATGTCAGAGAAATTAGTGTTCTGGAGTTTTATAATATCGCATGGTTAAAGATTTTTTTTATTTAAATTTGTAAATAGATATTTGTTTAATCTAAAATCAGATTTAAATAATAATTTAAATTAGAAATTATTATAACTGCTAAATACATGCGAATATAAATTCAGTTGTTATATCACATTAATATTAAGCTATTTTGTACTTTAATATTTTAAGATTTCAATGACTTGAGCACAGGTGAATTTTCTGTATTTATTTCATGTTAAATAAAATAAGAAATATCAAAAATTTTTATTGAAAAAACTTTCTTTTAAAGGAAATATTACAAAAATACAATACTGTCCAACAAATTCATAAAAGAAATTGTTAAACTTCAACCAGATGATAAATGTCTGAAGAACCCAACAGAGCTAAGCTGCTTTTGAAGATATTTATTTCATGTTTCAGCTTTTTTGTTAAAAGACTTAAAATTTTCTAAAATTACACTTAAAAAAAATATATTTTTAAATACTTTTGTTTACCCCCAGCAAACGAAATTGTTCTAAAATTTTAAGGTATCTAAATTTTTAAGTTAAGTTTATTGTTATTCTTTAAAAATGTATATTTCATTTTCACTCGCGAAGAGTGTTATAAATAACTTTGGATATTCGGCAACGCATTGTGCAACAATTCAGATTGTAACTAACTATTTTTTGTCACAAGCTGTTTTATCTTTTCAGTAGGCAGATGTCCAGAAGGAAATTGAGAATCAAAATGAGATCAAAATAATCTAGAATACACACTATTGATGTGATTATATCCAACTGTTACATACGAAATGTCAAAACTAATATGCCTATTATAAATATTGTGTAAGCAATAGCTACAAAAATAATAACTAACTATAACAGAACACACAACGAATTAAATCTTTGAAAAACAGTGACATTAACTGTGATCTACGGATTTAATTTTTGCACCTTCAATTATTGGACCGGAGTTTGATATTGAGAAAATATATATATTTTTTTCAGTTAAAAACAAACATATTTGTCTTTAAAGAGAACTATAGGTAAAAAAAATCATTACAGTTTTAAAACCAAACTCCCTGCTCTTAAGTTTGAGGTCGAATTTTTATGACAATTTATAGTTAAATTTTTTATAATAAAATTTGAACTGAAAACAAGCTACAGCTCAGTATTTTTAATATTGATCAATTAAGCCCAACAGCATAAGCATTTAAGCAAAATGACAATATAACAGTAATAAACATTTTGTGAAAAACTTTTATATCCGGCGTGATCTGATTCTTAAGTGTTTTCATTCCTTTGACCATCTGCTTTAAGAAGTTTTCCTTAACAAGCCTGCATGAGTGTGCATGTGTATGTGCATGTATATATGAAAGTACGAGTGCTCATAATATTGCTGTTGGCTTATGTTAATTTATAAATGAGGACGTGTTTGTGTAAAAATACATATATTTTTTGAGAAAAAGTAGGCTTGTTATCCTTGCTAAAGCCGTAGTACAAAACCACAACAAGGTAAATATTTAAAGCAGAAATGCATGTCTTACAGAGCAAAGATGATGAAGAATAAAAATAACTACATACCAAAGAAAATTAAAGCAAATTATGGATGACCAAGACCCAAAAAAAAAATAAGTCTTTATCAAAGTTCCTTAATTTGCAAAATAAAGCACATAAATTTTGTTTGTTAATATATTTTAATTAAGCAAACTGTGCTGCGTTGATGTCTTGGATTTAGTTTTTTCTCAAGAAAAAAGGCTTTATTCAGCGGTTTGCTTTTTTAAATCTAAAAAGAGGAATGTATATTTTTGAAATCGGTAGTTTATTGTACGAGTAGTGTCCCAGTAAAAAATATTAGGTTTCTTTAAGCAGTAAAAATTGTCCGTTTTCCAAATGCGCTATTTTGAAGTGTTTCCAAAATAATTAAATTTTTTTAATTCATATTTTATTGATGATGGTATGTTCGCAATAATTTTAATATTATAAGTAAAGAGTTTAGTCTAATATGTATGACTTATCTACTTAATTTTGTATCTGTACAATGTGATAAATTTCTTAAAAAATAATTTAATAAGTTTAATAACTTTAGAAGAAAAAAAGAAAAGTTCTACACGGGAAATTTTGATAATTAAAAGTTTACTGTTTAAAAACATAAAGAACTGATGTGATCATGTGAGGATCTGGCAGATCTATCAAAAAATATTTCTTTTATAGCAAATATCTTACTTATCCTTGACTAGCAGGATATTAGAAAGTGAGAGGAAGACACGATGTAGAAAAATAAGTTGTTAGATTATAAACAGTTTTTAGCTAGTTTAGTTTTGGCTAGCTTGTAAACGTTTTAGATGACATATTGATGTATCGTGCCATGAGAAGGAGAAGTATAAAAAAGTATTACATGAAGCACAACTTTTAAAATTAGCAATTTATTTTCGATACTGAGCTCTTAGATTTCCGATTTATAAACGGTTATAATATTTTTTTTATTTATATATATTTAATTAATAATGTGGCTAATTTGTTCGTTAAATATAATTTTCTTTTATCTAGAATCACACCGAAATATTTTACACTCGTCTACCACGGTACATTAACACCGTCCACTATATTATTCCTTTTCCTGCTAAAAAAATATAGATTGAGTTTTGAAAGGGTTAACTAATATTTTCCATTTTTTGAAGTAATGAATTACAGTATTTACTGATATTTGTAAGTTACACAGAGTATCATTAGATAAAACGTATTTGAGCTTAAGATTGCCGTACCATCAGCAAAGCTGGAGGAGGACTCACAACCATTCAAAGAAGGAAAATCAGATGCAAATATATTATAGAGAATTCTAGAGAGACATGAACCTTGAGAACATCCAGCCAGGATATTATATCACCAATATGAACTCTAAAAGATCGATTTGTCAAGTAGCTCCTTATTAGCAAGACTGTGTGATTATTTAGGTCAATAGTTAACAGGTTATGAATAAGAGCGTTATTTCAAACTGAATCGAATGCGGACTTGATATCTAACAGCACCATGACCGCAAATTTACCAATATTAAAGTTGTCTCTAACGATTTTGACTAACGGCTGTGTCGTGTTAAAACCGAATTGTTCAACCGGAAGGATATTGTTATCTTTGGTAAAATTTTAAATTTGCTTCTTGATAATTTTTTCCAAAATTTTACTCATTGATAAGCTTATTGGTCTATAAGGGTCAGGACTAGAGTGATTTTCCCTGGTTTTTGGGATAGCAATTATTTTTGCATTCTTCCAGACTAGAGGAAAGTGGCAGAGTTTTATGCAAGCGTTAAATATACATGAAAGAACATCTAATCCACTTTGAGGGAGAGCTTTAGGGTGTTTGTTGGAAATACCGTCTATGCCTGGACTTTTCTTATTTTTAAGATTATTTATAACGTCCTTCATAATAATGATACTAATGTTATTAGGGATATGCTCTGAAGAGGTTTCGGCGTTCACAACATTTATAGAGTTAGAGACCATCTGAATTGTATTTATGTCGCTCATATCAGTAGAAATAGAATGGTAAAAAAAACAATTTAAGCAATTACATCTGATTTTTGTAGATTTGTTGTTTACAAATTATCATTATGCTTGACACTTCCAAAATAATTTATCTTTCACTTATTGAATCGAACGGAGATATTCAAATAAATGCCACGATTTGATTTTTTGTTGTTGAACAATTTTATCTAAACAAGAGCGAAGTTGAACGTTAATGAAACTCGATGGTGCACTAAAACGAAGAGACTTGATTTTAGCGCATTTTTGCAGATTTGAATGAAACGCAGTAACGCTCAGGCAATTAATATGCCTACCAAACCAGTACATGTGTTACCTTCTTTTGGAAAGGGATGGTGGAAGTAGACAGATTATGAAAATCGAAAGCTTTATTGTTATACAACTCTGATATTGCGCGTTATGTTAGTTTTTAGATCTGTTTTGTAGCGTCTCTGCTGTCAAGTAGGCGCATTAAATATGTTTTTAATCTGTGCAGTCAGTTTTATTAATTATTTTACTTTACCGGCGATTTTACTACAATATCGACGAAGGAGGGCGCTGTGATGTACATTAGCATATTCAGGAATCAATTGCTGCCGTTACTGTTCAGTGACCAGCAGTGATGCCAACTTTTTAAAGCTTTTTAAACCTACAAATGTCGCAAAAAGTTCCTTTTTTCCTTACATTTATAAGCGAAAATCCCCTACCTACGTTTCTAAAACCCACATTTTATTGTATGTAATGCATTTCATAAAAAGAATTGATATATTTTTTATACGTTTAAAAATGAATTAATCAAAAAACAAACATAAAACTAAATTGTATTCCCTTTTTGTATATGTATATATAAAGGCCTCTTCCTCGACTTCGATAAGAACAAAAAGAAAATTTTAAACAAATTTTTAGTTTTGTTTTTTTTTTTTGTACAAGTCGAAATTTTTCGATATCAAGGAATAGGCCATAAAACATTTCAAAATATTCATTAAGAATTATGTTACTCCTTAAATCTATTAGTTGTACACATATTATTTAAATGCATTAGATTCAATTTATATTTTGTGCTGTCTAAGTTTTGTTGTTGAATGCACGATCTTATTATGCAAATCGCACATAAAATTATATGGGTCAGTTTGTTTCTCTTTTTATTTTGAACATCAGCGATTATAGAAGAAATTCGTTCAGTGCCTACGTTCGCGTGAGGCAGCGACAATAAAATAGTTATCAGTTTGAAAAATTTGGCGCTATTAATTCATTATCAAAATTTGTTATTTCAATTATTTTGGACCAAAATGGAACCACATCCAAAATTTTTATCGAATTTATTTAATATTTAGAAAAATTGTATTCTAATGTTTGCAATTCCTGTTTTAGCTCATTGTTGCCTATTTCAAACTTTGTAAATTACATTTTAAAGGTAAATTTATTTTTTGTTTTCTTCAAAAACAGCACTCGGATTAAGAAACTCAATTTCTTTCAACAAATTGTTTGTATTCAGTGGAAATCTTTTTAGAAGTTCTTCTAAAGCGGACAAATAAAATTGAAGAAAATAAGATTTAATTTGAATAATATTATGTTTAGGAAAGTTTTTTTTAAAACGCTTCGTATTTGTTACCCAAAACAGCTCTTTAATTGACAGCGAAATATGTGGAGATCGATCTATGCTATTAAAAATATTTCGGTCGATTCCGCAACCCCTGATATTGCCACAATTCTGAAGTAAAAATTATGTAGCGAGATGAAAATATATAACGTTTTGTATTATCCATTCAATTTGTTTTTAACACAAAAACTTGAAAGATAAAATGGTTGCAATTAAAAATACCTACATATTAATAAAAATAAGAAATCTGTCGCTTTTTTCCTACATTAATACGTTTTCATGAAAAAAACTATTTGTAAGGATTTTCTCCTACTATTGGGAACACTGGTGACCAGTGCTATGCCTTTGTCGCTTAAATAGTCTAACAAAAACAACATGAAAAATGCTGGTTAGAGCCCTATTCCACGATCAAAGTTTACTTTGACGAAGTGTTTTAAATTTTCTTTGAAACTTTGTTTCGCTTCTCCGCACACAAAGTTCACTTTCGAGAATTTTGTGTTCGTTTGTTGGATGAACATGCAAACCAAATACACATATGCAACCAAATACAAGTATGTGTAAATGACGAATGAAGTAGACAGCAACTTCGTGAGTACAGCTCTTATTTTACATTGTCTGAAACTGTGCTCGAACCCATGTTCTTAGACATTATTTATTTTGTAGTCAACGCGCTAACTACTTCAGCCAACAGCTCTCAAAAGAGACACGCCATCTAGAAGCGTCCCTGAAGGAAGCATGGGGTTAAGTGAATCCATGCCGATATTTTTGTCAACAATTATGGTGCCTTTTTGGTGACACTGTCAACAAATTTTTTTTGTTAGACAGAGGAAATGTTTGACGGTTAAAAACAAATCGTTAATTTAAAACGAAACGTAGTTCCTTTTATGTTATTTAACAATAAGCAAAATGTACCTCAAAGAAGAATGTAAAATATTTTATACTTTATTTTACTTTTAAATACTATAATACTATTTAAAATAAATGCTTGTACCTGTTTGAGCTAAATTAAAATAAAACAGTATTGGTGACATCATCAGTATAATTTTAATGTTGACATTTCCTACATATGGTGACAGTGACTTTAGTGAATCAGTACAGTTTTACTACGGACATTTCCCACAGTATGGTGATATCGTCCTACAAGAACTAGCTAGTCAGTCTAATGGTAGATTTCGTAGGACAAGTCTATGTTAAATCTCAATAGTAGATAGCATTTGTTGGGGTATAATTTGTCAGTAGTACTGGTGACATCGTCAATAAATAATCAGTATAATTTTACTATTGACATTTCCTGCAGTGGTATTTCAAAGAACCAAAACAACCAAACTTACAAGCCTGTGATTTTTACTGGTATTGGACTTTTTTGATTCCCATTTGTCAGATGAAGTTTGATCATGAATTGGTAAAGTGCAAGCAAATTAAACTAAATAAAAACCATTTTGATACTTATAAAAAGGAAAGCTTACAAGTAAGTAGATTTATGTGAGAGGGACTGGCCTCTTGCTTAACAATATACTTACAACGGGCAAGACCGAAATATTTTTTTTCAATTCCTTGCAAGTAGTTGCTGCAATCACAGCAGTTAAATTTGTTTATTTTTAAAGAAAAAACTTGTAAAAGCTTTAGAATTTTTTCTTTCACATTTGAAATTAGTGGAAAAAGTTTCCACAGGGCTGCTTTCGTGCTCTATCTACTGTAATAAGTTTCAAGATTCTTTGCTACGTACAGTCGACTGTTGCTTAGTTAAAAATCTGTTCAAGCATCGCATTAATTTTTTTCTTCTTTAACGTTTTCAACTGATTCCTACTGTTGGAATCATTGAAGTCCTTCAATAAAAGTACTTTTCCAATTGGTATTTTTAACCTGAAAATGCATACTCTTATTATTTTTGTGATATTAAAAAATATATTTACATTTTATTAAAATATTTTTTTTCTACATTTCATTTTCCATTTTCTTGCTTTTCTCTTCTGGTAAAAATTCATAAATCGTCTTTTGTTTTATAATCCTTTTCAAAAACAGAAATTGCCAAATAAAAACAATAGAATTTGTAGATTTTTTTGTTTTTCATTTATTTTATGTTTCTTTTTTACGGGTTTTCATTAGGATGGGTTTGCTACGAATATCAAGTCAAGGTTTTATGTGTTTTTGTGAAATGGAGTATAAATTCCGACATAAATGTTTTCCTGGAAGAAATAAATATATATTAGAAATGTAAAGCCAAAATAACACAAAAAATAAAAGTAAAAATTAAACCTAAAATTAAAATTTTTATGTATTTGATTAGAGATTATTGTGTCATAAAAAGGAGTTTTTGTTTTTACAGTAAATATTAATTATTTCTGTTTTTCATATAATTATTAAAATATTATTTGCTAAAATTATAGGATATGTTTTTAATATCATAGTGGGAGCTTGGAATTACAGAATTCGGATTGAAAAGAAAGAGTAGACATATTTTTTTAATTAAAGTCCTTTATTATTTACTTGGCATTTTAATACAGTTGAACAATATTTTTTGGATTTTTTTTTAATTTGGTATCTTATATAATTTTCTAATATTTTGTAATTTTTCATATAGAAATTCTTTCGATTGTGTCTGCATAGAATACAGAAGTAAATTAACTGGGAGCCAAGAAGTTTGAACACAAATTAATTTGCATAATCTTTAATAAAATTTGGATTTGTAAGAGAAGGATATACGGCACACAACGGAGAGCTTGAATATATTAAAGTGAAGTTTATCGCTGCTGTAATTGCATGACTTTATAAAGAATTAACGAATCTTACAGCATGCAGTTTACAATTGTAGCTGAAAATTAATTTTTAAAATTAAGGATTAAGTTCTATTAATTCTCATCAATGTTATAGAAAACGAAATATACTTTTTGAAATCTGTTCATCCAAGTACATAAGAGTTCTTTCTGGTGTATCTAATTCGTTTCTCCTTATTTATAAGTGATCTGTTGAATGCCTTCAAATATTGCAATTTTTGATGATGATGTAAAAATCTTTTTCACTTACACTGATTATTTATATTGAAATTTTAAAACATGATATTGACAATTTTTTCACGTGGTGCAGCATAAACCTTATGCATCTTAGCGTGAATAAAATATAAAAAAATTAGAGTTTACAGGATCAACTTAATCGATATCAATTTCTTAAAAAAAGAAGGCTAAATCCGCCAAAAAAAGCTAAATCGTCCAAAAATTAAATCTATTAAAAGGCTACAAATTTTTTATTCATAATTCAAAGTTATATTTGCTGTTAATAAGAAAAGCATAAAACATTTTAAAATTTATTCATGAAAATGCACTTCAAGTACATAAACGAAAAAAACGAATAAAATAAATTTTTAAATAAATTTAAGTCAATATATAATATAATAATCAGGTATTTCTTTTGACTTCAATTCAGTATTGGATCAAATTTGAACATGCAATTATTATATCATTATTTAAACATATTCAAGCAGTATATCTGCCTTAAAACAAAAAAAAGGAAAAAATGTATATTTAATATATTATATACTTTTCATATGCATTTATTATTTATGCGATGGCGAACAGGCATCCTAATTTCCTCATCGCCAGTAGAATCGGAACTATGATTTGCATAAAAACCACGAGAGTCCGAAATCACCGGAAATTGCTAAATCAAGGCAACATTTCTGTTACCTTTTTAGAAAGCACTGAATGTATAACAAAGTATTAACCATTTTAGTTCTAGTACGATTAAAAAAAACATTTTAACAAAAAATTTTACCCTGATGCATCAATTGTGTGTCCTGAAAATCCTCAAAGGATATAAAAATGATAAAACATAATCATGGATTATATTTTCATACGATATAGAGACCATATATTCCAAAAACGATGAAAAATTTCCCAGTAGTTTAGCATCAGAAAGGGTTAATTAGTAATGGTTAAATTTGAATATTGATCGTGGTGAATTTGTGTTTGTTTTAAAAAGAACGAATAATACTTTATACAATACAAATAACTCTCGTATCTCTGCTCGAGTCATAATTTGTATAAATACAAATTTAAAAGCACATAAACCACATAAACAGTTGCGGATACATGAAGCCACATACTCGTATAAACATTGATGATGAGAGTGTAGTGGCTCCCGAAAAACAACGTTGTTTCACTTCTGCCGTATAAGTTAATATTAATTGATGTTAAATTTTCCCTTGTTCCTTTGGAATATTGTCTCATGTCCAATTCTTTCTGACTAAAAATGTTACGAACTTTAACTAAAATAATAATCACTTTGTACTAAATTTAGTTCATTTTTATTACGTTCAATTGTATTTATGTGTTTTGGGCAATTGTGTTGCGAAAAAGCCAAACTTGCTCAGAAACTAATATAAATTCTATTGCTTTTGTTCAACTAGAAGAAAAATTACTAAGATCTTCGTAGCATACCTATTTTCACCAGCTGTGGGAGTGGTATGTTCGGGATAATCGCAATTTGCCGCAGGGGCCTTAATTCTGATATCAGGATTGAGCTTAAAGAACTTTATATATCTACGATCAATTCCTGAATTTTAACTTCACTTTAAGGCTATAAGGTGCTACGGAGGTGACTTGCATCCAAAATAATTTTATCCGGCCCTACTTGGCCGCCGAAGAAGTAGCAAATATCCCTAGAGGGAAAGGAACCTGTCACAGGATACGTCACAGCAACCGGTTCGAGTTCCGGAACTTTATATGAGAGGTGCCGGTAACTTTTGAATGGCGTTGTCATTGGAGGGCGTCAATTGACATAATTAAGATATTCGGTGACAGGTTCTAGGCCTAACCTTTACATACTTGTCCTGTTGTAGTATCCTTAGTGCCTCTTGTCATTTCTTAAAAAATCGATAATAGAACTATCTTGAAGCAGAATGTACTCCATATGGCTGGTAGTAATTTTTCAGTGGGAATAGCTTCGGCTTAGATTAATATTATTTTCTAAAAATTTTTTTGGTCCAAATCAACAAATGCATTATTATTTTAATCAGATTATAATATCCTTATTTAATGTAATCTATCACCATAAATAATAAAAGAAAATATAACAAAAAAAATCTTGAAATTTTTTTGAGTGAGGAAATTTTGTAAGCATTTTTGTTCTACTTTTGTGAAACGTCCTCTTTTCACCAGTCACGACTCAAGAACTTTTTGTACCATTCCCATTTTCACCAGTCATAGGACAGGTATATTCAGGACAATTGGTACAACATTTCCCGTAGGGATGTTGCTGTACAAAACCTTTTAACTTAGAGTCGCCACTTTTAAAAATGATTATTGGTCCTACCTTAATATCTATTCTGGTATTACTGGCACCAACGTTGTAACTTTTCCTTAAAAAATAATGATAACAATAAAATTTCCCTTACAAAAAATTAAAAATTAAATTCTTTCTAGACAAAAA
Source organism: Gymnocheta viridis (assembly GCA_956483585.1). Taxonomy (NCBI): domain Eukaryota; kingdom Metazoa; phylum Arthropoda; class Insecta; order Diptera; family Tachinidae; genus Gymnocheta; species Gymnocheta viridis. The sequence goes on along the minus strand of OY101444.1, from coordinate 13,448,698 downwards.
GGTAAAAGATTCAATCAAATCAAAACTTATTTGCTCAATTGCCTTTGGGGAAAATTTGTTAGTTTTGCTTAGTTTTACTTTTTTTTCCTTTTTTGATTTATAAATATGTATTACCGTGCATGTCCTTTTATATATCTTTCATTTTCAGAGGTTAGCATGTGTGGCAATATGCCAGTTTTATTGATTGCCAACACTAACACACACACACCAACAAACATCATACACACACACATACATACGCTCGCTCACATAAAAATAAACAAAACGTTTTGACCAAATTGTTTTCAATTTAATAAAATAAGATTTTTATTTATTGCGTGTTTTTCCCTCTCTCTAACTCTTTTTTTCCCATGTTTATTTATAAATTTCTTTTAGGATTGTGTTTAGTGTATTTTTATTCAAAGTGTGCTGGTGTGTTGCTTTCAATAGAGTATATTTCTAGAAGGTGGAAAGCCAGTTATTTGTGTGAGGGATGTTATATAAAGTGAATATATATTTGGTGAAAGAGACAGCTATTTGAGGTTTTTATTGAGGCAATTAAAAGTAATTGTTTGTAGGACAAAGGAAATATATAAAAGTACAAAGCTAAAGCTTTATGTTATGTAGGCCCCTTCAAAACAAACTTATATGCTTTTAATAATGCTGTTTGCTTTGTTTATTGTAGAACTAAATTTTTAATTTTTGTAATATATTTAGGTCTTTGATTTTAGGTAGTTTTTTTGTTAAATACTGCCTGAAATCGCAATTGAGATAATAAGTTTATGCAAAAAGAACGCATTCTAGAAATAACTAATTCTCTGCTGTATCTTTTGCATATGCTACACATATTTATAGACGAAAATAAAATTCCCTTTGTCAACAGGACATTTTTACATCCCCACACGTCCTTAATTAGAGTTATATTTTTAATCTTTGTAGTAAATTCCATTGCCAAAGGTGCAAGGACACGTCTACTTCAAATACATACAAGTTTAATTTGTTGTAATACATTTTGGCTACCATCAGCGAGTTTTAGTTTTTGTTGTTGTTTTAATTACATCAGTAAGCTCTGTGATAAACTTCAATTAAATCGGTGAGAAAAATTTGAATAACCAATAAATAAACACTGTAATTGAAACAAATATCAATTTGATTCAGCCACATACTCGTGCTTAAATAGTTGTGCACCTGAAGGCCTTGAAGCATAAAACTGTTAAAAAAAAGATTTGTTCTCCGCGAAATTCCGTCTAAACTTTAGTATTTCCTTACTTCCCCCAAACCCAAAACTTTCACAAGCAAACTTGTATTATTTAGAGCATATTTTACACTCACCAACACACTTGCTGGCTGGCGGGTGGGTTAAAATAAAAACGCAACCATGACCGGAAAACGGAAATCATATAAAATTTTAAACGCAATTTATTTATTTATTTGTGGCAAAGTTTAGCATGCATTTTCATGATGTTGTAAAACCATAATATTTGTTGTCGTTGCTCTACATATTACAGCATATTGGTGTGCAAGAAAAGCATAAAAACGAAAGAAAAAAAATTGTAAAAATTGGAATTATGAAAAATTTTTGTTTATGTTTAGTTCATTTTTCCCCATTTTAGTTTGTAGTCTTTGTCTTGTATGTTTATGATTGTTTTTAAAATTTTATTTATTTTCTGTGGAAGCATTCGTGTTGCTTTCAGGAACATAATTCCTAAATAAACGACCGTGTTGCATACATAGTCAAAAAAAATTTATAAAAATATATGAAAAGAAAATATAAAAAAAATATGTAAGAAAAGAACGCAAAAAAAATGAAAGCAACATGCAACATTGTGGTTGCAAAAGATTTTTTCTTATACAAAAAAAAAACGACTGAAAGGATTCTATTTTGCTGTGACGATTATTATATACACTTCACTTAAATATTTATGTATTATAAATTAAAAAAAAATAACTATAATAAGTATAAGCCTCCTATTAAGTCGAATTCATTTCACAGGTGACAGCACGGCAACAGCTGAATATTTTCGTTCTTGGTGTTTACCGGCTGTCAAAAATTTATTGTTTTATTTTGCTTATAATGCATTTACACTAGACCAAAGTCTAATAGACTTTAATTGAAATCTTTATCAAAATCTATACCGTTTACACCGTATTATTTGTGACATTTTTCCAGATTTCTTATCCATGCCAAAAACAGTTCATTTTAATTTTAATTTTCGAGTGTCAAACCCCATACCAAAATCATCATTCAAATGCAAAACAGCTGGCCCTTAAAGAATTCATGCAAAGAACTGTTGATTGGAGTATATTGGAGTATTAATTTGCAATGTCAGACTTCATACTGAAATCATCATTCATATGAGAAACAGCTGGCGAGCACACCTTACAATGAATTGTTATTGAACAGCGTAGTATTTTTCAGTACAATTGAGGAAAACGCATGGTTGCATCACTAACTAGTATGAGATTTTGAGTAGATTTTGTCAAAATCTAGTAACGAAGTAGATTTTGTTTTGTATGGGGAATCTAATCAAAATCAACAAGATTTTGCTCGAAATCTCGTAAGTACAGTAAAACCTCTCTAATCCGGACACTCGTTAATTCGGACTATCCAGTAATCCAGACATTTAAAATTTTCAGACAGTTTAGAAATTTTTCCGGTACAGTCTGGACAAGTGTTCTTTTTTCTCAATAAAATTTGCATGACGATTTTGTTTTCCAAAGCTATTTTATGGGCTGAACAAACCAAAGCGACAGATAGGGATATTTTATTTTTAAAAGAATTTTAAAATAGAGCTGAAAAATCACATACAAATTCTTACTGCCAGGCCCACGATGTCACGTATTCGTTCTTTCGTACAATCACATTTAAAACAAAAACAAAATTTTAGAATTTGTTTTTATTTTAAATGTAATTTTACGAAAGAACGAATATGTGGGACATCGTGGGCCTGGCACTTATTTTTCAAAATGAATATTTTTGGTCAATTTTAGTAGGTTTATTTATGTTTTCTGCAAAGAATACACATGAATTATTATTTTTCTTTTAGGTAATAAAATTAAATTATATAAATGTGCATTTATGTATTGCGTTTAAAATTTTATTTTAACTGTAGTCCGGACGATTCACTAATCCGGACAGTAGCTGAAACTATATCTGTCCGGATTATTGAGGTTGTACTGTAGGACAAATTGATCTGGTGTAAATGACATACGAGTAGTGTGCACAAGCAAGAATGATTCCGTATTTCCTAGGTTATGATTTGGGCAAAGTAGATTTTTGAAAGTCTTTGTATAACTTAGGGGTTACACGATCGAGTTTTATCTATCAAGTTTCAATATACTCACACTTTTTTACTAATACACTCATAGTTTTAAAACTTGATGAGAACTTGCTTTTGAACTTAACTTTTTTTATTTTGATTTCCGTACAGCCCTAAAATAATTACGGTACCCAAATTTTTGTACAAAAAATAATAATAATAATAATAATTTGTTATTAACGCCGGCATATATTTGTAATCTAATATATTTATTTAAGAAACAACAAGTCCGTCGTGTCTTTAATTCATTCTGAGTGAATATGTTTGTAAGAAATTTATTATCTACGTTAATTTTAAAAACTGGACATAATGTCGTTAAAAACCAATTTCTAAGTGCACTACATACCAGCGGAATCTTGAACAAGGTTGAAGACCGGATGGAGATGCTGTCTTCAATGTCAGCTAAAGATGAAGGCACAGCCGGCGAGAAATCTATTGATATTGATACATTATTTGGAAAAAAAGAGAAGTTTTTCCCAGATGCCGGTACCGCTACTCGGCTGTTCAATGATTTGCAGTTCAATGAACTACCAGTAGCTAATGTGCGAGTTTCTCCTAATAATACTATTATCTGTTTTACTGATAGCAAAGGTGTTCCTCGTTTAATTCGATCCTGTGGCATTGAAGGTTTTAAAAATACTCGTAAAGGAACGAATATCGCTGCCCAGGCTACAGCAATTAGTATAGGAAGCAAAGCTATGGAATTGGGTTGGAAAACAATTCGCGTTAAAGTACGTGGCTTGGGACCAGGAAGAATGTCTGCTATTAAAGGATTACAGATAAGCGGCTTAAACATAATATCGATAACTGATAACACACCTGTGTTATGGTATCCACCACGGTCCCGTAAACAGAGAAGTTTGTAAGAAAATATAGTCAATTTTATACTAAAACTACATTCATACTTGTTAAAATTAATTAACTTTGGAAAATAAATTTCTATATGCAAAATACATATTTGCTTCATTAAAAAAAAAAACAAAAAAAAAAAAACTTAAAGAAACAAGTAGTAATAATAAATTAAAATTATTTATAAAAATAAAAAATGTTTGTCATTGAATTTAATATTTAAAACAAATGATTTCGCGTGTAGAATTCCTTCATATATCATATTTCGGTTTTGTTTAGATTTATTATTGAAAAAATTTGTTCCACAGTAGCCGAACTATGTGATAAATAATAAATATTAACCAAATATTTGGAAACATTCTTGAGTCATCCCCTTTCGTTATATTGAAGACGTTAGTATAAAACTGCAGCATGTAATTTTTATCAACATAATTTATTTGCCTTACAAATTTCTTGTATATCCTGTAAAATTCATCAATTTGAACAGATTCTGGGAAATGCAAAACTAAAGGAATTATGGAGTCATATCGAATAATTCGGGATCTTTTATATTCATTTTTTTAAAGGATTGCATTTGATTTGATTCAAAAGGAAATCTTTTTTAATTTCTTCAGCGATTCGTATATAAAATATTTTGCAATCATTTTTAAATTGAGCTAACTTGTGTGTCGAAATATCTATACTTGAAAGACTTGCGATTACTTTACCGCCTAGATATATTTTGTTTAGCGGTAGATGATCATCATCATCCTCAAAATTAAAATCTTGCCACAAGGTGCCGTCTTAGTCCTTAGAGTCAATAAAATTACTTAGGATTGTTTCAAATGTCAAAGATATTCGATTATATAAAATATGGATTTTAGTATTTTCACTTTGCATTTCTAAATTTAAATAATGGCAAAACAAAATTAAAAATTTAAAAAAACAATTTGTTTAAGGGATCAACAAACCATTTAAGTATCTTCACAGAAATATATAAAATATTTCATGCATTTATGGTACTTATAGAATTTAACTACAAGTGGCGTTGTTTTCGAATAGTTAAAATGACACCATACATTTTATGATTTGTTAGTTGAGAAATTTGTATATTATGTGTAGACGTATTGAAAGAAATCTTTTGGGATCTATCACTTAAAACTTTTTAAAATTATCGTATAAATATAGAAATTACCTGCCTACCGTACGGAGGTCTAAATTACCGCACCACGCGGTAATTACCGTACGGTTAACATCACCGATTGAGTGTTTCAATTTGATGTCAAGAAAACATTTTTTGGTTTGTTTTTTACAAATATTCTGCCGCAATTCAAAACTAATAATTAAAATCTTGATTATATGCTTGTGAATAAAATTAATAAGTGTAATCGTGTTGTGTGATATATAAAGCAACCATTTGTACCTGTTTCCTTGACGATGACATGTAGAAAAATGAAATTGCTTTAAAATTGCGTGCGGCCTACGTCTCGGCTATCAATTTAAATATATTTTCATAAGCAGTATATGTGAGAAACTTGAAAGAAAAACTTGAGCGTGTGGCTGCAGGGTAAGACAAAACGTCCGACATTTTTTGAAAATAGGGTAATACGTTTACCAGGGATGGAAATCATGTTACAATTGTACTTGTCTTTAGAGCATTGTAGTTTTCCTTGGTACCATTTAGTACAGCTACAAAATCAAAATTTGCATATTTGGCAATTTTATTGTTCTTAAATTTTAAGCATAAAAAGTGAATAAAACAATTTCCATGAAAGGCAAAACGAAGGAAAGAGATAAATGCGAAAAATTTCAATTACGGCCGGTCTTGTCCATAGAAAAAAAAGCGGCTTACGGGAAAACAATATTTAAAATATAAAGACCATAAAAAATTATTAATTATTAAATTTGACTGAATCAGAAAGCACATAATTCACATAAAATCACCGGAGAGTAGTTAGCGTTACAAATTAGACTGTATGGTTTTGCTTAAGAACACTATCATGGTGAACGAAAGATATATACTTTACGATTCAACTGTCTACAACTTGCTACAAACAAAAGACTTGTGAATGTCAACCAACTCCTCTTGCTTCATTTTTGAAATTAATATGTAACATTAAAAAAATATTATTTCTAAGACTTTCGCTACACGTTTTTAATGTAAAGTTTGTGGCTTAATAAATTTCCAAAAGGTTGCTGCCGTCTTGGCCTAAAAGTACATTTTCTTTGTATAATTGGCACAAAATCAAAATTCCATTTTCCATCCCTGAGGTATGCTGATTTTTTGTCAATTCCATGATTTTTTTTTCATTAACAATTAGGATTTCATATTAATACTTTGTATTTAACTATTTACTTGTATTTATTTGTTATTACTAACTTGTTTCTATTTTCTCAACTTGAACTTAAATGGAAATAGATTTCTTTTTTTGGTTTGAAATCTAATCATTAAGAATTGAGACTATTGTTTTCTTAACAAATACATTAACTCAATACAGTTCGAAAAAAACACTCCCACAAATTTAAAAAAATATATTCCGGCGATTATTATAAAATACTCCGGAATCAATTCCAATTTTAGGTTTCTTCTGAATTTTGCTTAATTTTTGAGAAGTGTGCCTCTGTTTTTACTGCGATTTTACAATGTGTTCTTTTATTTCGGCTTTTCAAAGTTTTTAAGGAATCTTAGCCAATTTTGGACAAATAAACACAATAAGAAAAAATTAAGATTTCTTTCTAACTTCCTTAAAGAATTTTTTGTCAAAACTAAATATTTCTTGTCTAAATTGTGTATTTAATTAGTTTTAATAACTTAAATTTTTATTTCTGATATATTAAATCCTATTATTTTAATCCCTTTTCCACAAAAGCATGCTTAAAGGATTTCTACATAAATCTATTTAAATAAATTTTGTATCTGTTTGAGCATATTTTACGATTTTTTCCATGTCAAAGTTGCATTTAATAAATAGCAAGTGTCATGGATTTAACCCACATTATGCTGGTGATTATTGTGACATTTCTCGTAACAACATTTATTCTATAAATTTTGCACAACCTTTTGGATTTATGAGTTATAAAAATCCTTTTCAGTAGAAGAGACTTTTTTCGTTTTGTCCCATCATGCGCATTTCATTTGCTTTTGCTAATTTGAAGTGAAAAAATATTATTGTATAAGAAAATTTTTAAAGCTTTCGTTGTGAAAATCATATTTAAAACTGAATATGTTTAACGTAAGTAGGCCATAATGTGTATAAAAACTAAAGTATGATTAAGTAATTTGTTTTAACAAATCGTTTTTCAGAGGAAATTTCCATTTAGTAGTTTAAGTTTTGCTGAGAACTTATTCCACTAAGTTAAATAAGTTCAATTAAATTTTAAAAGAACTGTAAGGAATTTTCTTAATTTGACGTCTCCACGTGCAAAATTTATATCCGAACATAAGCAATGGCGTCGGCAGCAATGTGTGTGAAGTTAAATTTTAAAATATAAGTCACTAGACACAAACCACGTTGCCCACGTTAAGTCCTTCCAAAAAAAATGTGGAAATAAATAGTTGAAAATCCAACTGTCAAAGAATCCATTTATGAACAATAACAGAGGAACACTTTGTCTTCAAATCCCATTCAACTTTTTCTGTCCACGTTAATTCCTTCCGAAAATAATTCCATTTCTAATTGATTATATAAGATTTTATATGTGTACAGAGTCATGTTAGCATGCTAACAGAACTCTGTTAAGCTCTGTGGTTTGTGTCTAGGGAGTTATATTTTAAAAATAAACTTCACACACATTCATACAATAGACATGTGTAATCGGATCTTAAAGTGTGATATATTTATATTTTTGTCTCAAAGATCCCAATGTTTTGCTTTAATATCCCTGTTTAAGTATTTACCCACCAGATCTTAGTTCGTACGGCCCTAATGTAAGCCCCCCAAATATTGGAAAATTAAAGATCGCAAAATATCATTAAACTTCTGCTAAGAAAGTATTTCGATAATTCCAGCAGAAATATTTGAACAAAATGTTTATGTTTTTTTGCCGAGCGTAGGGATGGCCTTCACAAATTTTTCGTTATACCTTCTGTACTTACAGTCGTGTCTTGATATATCGATGTTTTTGTCTCGAAGATTTTTTTTCAATAGTCCTCTTCTAACTTACCCATCATATCTCAAGTTATACAACAAGAATTTTAAAAATTTATGTAAAATCAAATAATGGAATTTTAATCAATGATATTTTGAGATAATTGAAGCAGGCTGTATTTTTGGCGGCTTTCGAGCTTGGCAAAAATGTGGCCCATCGGTGACAACCATGACATGTTCATGTACTACATAAACAAAACGCTCGATGTTTAGAGAATGTCATGGATAAGGTGAGAAAATATACTCGCACATCTATTAATTTAGATCTAGTGCCGCCAAAACTAAAACTTCATATTCTTTATTTTATTTAATATTCTTTATCTCATTTGAAAAAGGACACATATTTTATTTGTTTCAGTGGACATATTGTGTTGGCAATAGAATTTGACAGTTGAATACACTTTTCGAGAACAACAAATAGTATATATTAGTTGTAGAATCAGGCGCAGATCCAGGGGGAGAGGAAATGTTGTTGTTTTTTCTAGTGTTCATATAGTGTAATTGGCGTGCTAAGTTTTTGCTGCGATGTAATAATACCATTAAATCAATGAAACGATAACATTTCAATAATGAAACTGTTTCGTTAAATAATTGAAACAGTTTCATTGAATAATTGAAACAGTTTCATTGAATAATTGAAACAGTTGCCTTGAATAATTGAAACACTTTCATTGAATAATTGAAAGAGAATCATTGAATAATTGAAACAGTTTCATTGAATAATTGAAACAGTTTCATTGAATAATTAAAACAGTTTCATTGAATAATTGAAACAGTTTCATTGAATAATTGAAACAGTTTCATTGAATAATTGAATCACTTTCATTGAATAATTGAAACACTTTCTTTGAATAATTGAAACAGAATTAATGAATAATTGAAACAGTTTCATTGAATAATTGAAACAGTTTCATTGAATAATTGAAATAGTTTCATTGAATAATTGAAACAGTTTCGTTGAATAATTGAAACAGTTTCATTGAATAATTGAAACAGTTTCATTGAATAATTGAAACAGTTTCATTGAATAATTGAAACAGTTTCATTGAATAATTGAAACAGTTTCATTGAATAATTGAAATAGTTTCATTGAATAATTGAAACAGTTTCATTAAATAATTAAAACAGTTTCATTGAATAATTGAAACAGTTTCATTGAATAATTGAAACAGTTTCATTGAATAATTGAAACAGTTTCATTGAATAATTGAAACAGTTTCATTGAATAATTGAAACAGTTTCATTGAATAATTGAAACAGTTTCATTGAATAATTGAAACAGTTTCATTGAATAATTGAAACAGTTTCATTGAATAATTGAAACAGTTTCATTGAATAATTGAAATAGTTTCATTGAATAATTGAAACAGTTTCATTAAATAATTGAAACAGTTTCATTGAATAATTGAAACAGTTTCATTGAATAATTGAAATAGTTTCATTGAATAATTGAAAAAGTTTCATTAAATAATTGAAACAGTTTCATTGAATAATTGAAACAGTTTCATTGAATAATTGAAACAGTTTCATTGAATAATTGAAACAGTTTCATTGAATAATTGAAACAGTTTCATTGAATAATTAAAACAGTTTCATTCCATTTATGACATAGATACCCAATCAAAGTTAATAAATATAATAAAGGGCTTCATTCGTTTTCAAATTTCATTAATATAACGTAAAAACTCTTGGTCTAGGTGAAAGTGTTTCTTGCAACGTAGTACATGCGACTTAATTAAATTACATTGTTAAATCGAAAAATTTATTAGTTCTTTAGTGTTACAGATGCATCCGCAAGACTTTAAAGCTCAGAAGTCTTATCATGCATTTAGCAAAGTCTCATAGAGTTGTCTTCGAATTCCCATAACAAGCTGGCGATATTGACAACTACAATGTCCGGTATAGGCTTGATTTTACGCAGGACCTCAAAATAATTCCTTTACTCCTGCGAAGCTGCAAAATTATTTCACACTTCAAATGGTGGCATATGTATATTCAATCTCTAACGCTCTGAATTCTTTGACGAGATTCATTTGTCTTTAATTGAAACATCAAAACTCTTGAAAGAATATTTTCCCTTTTTGTCAAAAAAGAAAGTAAACTAAAAATCATTCCAGCAAACTATTGCAAATTTCCTAAGTATCATTGGATTTATGTGTCTCTTATTTGAAATTTACTGCATTAAAAAAACAAATTTCTTATAAAATGCGGTATTTTTTACCTGCAATCTACAATTTTTACATGCCCTTTTACACGTCTAAATTTTTTTATTTTAAAAAATGCTTTGTCAACATTTTCTCTGGATTGTTTTTGCTTTTTTTTTCTATTTTACATGTGAATCTCAGACTTTTCCTTTTTTACAGAAAACCTTTGATGGCTGTTACCTTAACTTTTTGCATACGATGGTGGCAAGTCTTTTGTGGTTTTTGTAAAACTTTTTTGTTATTTTTTTCCGATTTGATGCAGCAAAAGTACGAAAAGAGTAAAAAAAAAAATTAAACAAAAGAGAATATTTCAATTTTCGTACAACATCATGTCTATTCAAGTCACATTATAAAACTTAAGTCTTTCATTTACTTTATTTCCTGCCAGCTGCATGCCACCATCACTATCGTCAACAGCAACATTGTTATTGTTACAGTCATCATTGTCTTCGTCAGGCTGTTGTAGGATGACAAAAATATGAAGTGCTAGCAAAAGTAGGCAATTACAGAAGTGATTTTTTGTTTTACTTCTCATTTTGTTTTGTTTTTCTTGTCTTTCTTGTAGCTTGAGAGTACGCCACAAGTTTTGGAAAAGTCTATTGTAAGTTAGTAAGTATGTGTGTGTTTATTTGAGAAATATTTAAGACAAATTTGTGCAGCTAAACGAAAATACGAAAAAGAGAAATATTTCTTTAACTTTTTCTTTACTTTTGACCGCAATCACGTACTCTACACTGAGTCTTATTGTCTGATAATGTATTTTTTTTAATTTTTTCGTGTACACATGTTTAATTTTGTGCTGCCAAAGAGAGTGGAACAGAACAAAAGGAACAGGAAAATAAAGACGAACTTTAGTTACAGCAGAAGCAATTGCTACAAAAGTAGCAGCAGTTATTCTACACTGCAGTAAGGCTGAGGCATAGAAGTATTTTTTTTATGGATTGATGGAAGAAGGTTGCGCAGTAGCATGTGTGAAGAAAAAAAGTTTACAAAATTATGTACAGATTCCAAAATTTTAAATGTAATTTTTTTATAATTAAGTTTAATTTACAATTAGATGCTACCAATCAATAATATTAGAAATCAGTTAAAGCGAAATTTATGGAGACATTCACAATTAACAAATCAGAAAAATTAATTCTATGAAATAATAAGTACTTCAACAAAATATTGACCTTTAACCAAGAGCACACCTTCCCCTTCTCCTTTGTGTTTTTTTAAGTTCATATTATTTGTCTGCATTTATATGTATTAACTACTTGTATGGGTTCATTTTTAATGTGCGAGTATGTGTATGTATGTATGTGTACTATATATCAGAGCTGTAAATGAATCATTCATTTTTGAATTAATTCGCGAGTCATTCATGCACTGAATTAATAAATTTCGAATTAATTCTTATCACGCGAAAAAATGAATTGAATAAAATTTTAATCAATTGAAACGAATTAGGCAGAAATGAATTGCAATTCATTCCCTAATTCAAATGAATTTGTCAAATGAATTGCAATTCGTTTCCAATTTAAATGAATTTGTCAAAGTGAGTTGCAATTTCATTCTAATTCAAATAAAATTGTCAAAGTGAATTGCAATTCATTTCCAATTCATTTGAATTGAATTGATTTTTAATTAATTCAAATGAATTAGAAAAAAAATTGTAATTTATTACGAACTCATTTGAATTGAATTGGTTAAAAGTTTAATTGATTTTGTAAGTAAATATGCAGTAAGCATCACCGTCGTTTTGTTATTCAAGGATTACTCTCGTTTTGTGTATCATCTAGTATAGTCCATAGACAAAAAATTCTTAGATTTGAAATTCCCCTGATACACTGAACAAGGCTTTTTAATTTTTGTACTGAATATTCTCATTTCGACTGGAGACATTTCCATTTTTCCGTCACCCTAGATCTGCTCTTGAATTTGATTGATTGCACATCATTTTTGATTTCATTCATTTGAATTACAAATATTTTTTCTAATTCATTTGAATGAATGCAAAATCAATTTAATTCAAATGAATTGGAAATGAATTACAATTCACTTTGATAAATTTATTTGAATTAGAAATGAATTGTAATTCACTGTGACAAATTCATTTGAATTGGAAATGAGTTGCAATTCATTTGACAAATTCATTTGAATTAGGAAATGAATTGAAATTCATTTGTGCCTAATTCGTTTCAATTGATTAATATTTTATTCAATTCATTTTTGTTGTGAAAAGAATTAATTCAAAACTTACCTAATTTATAATGAATTAAAATCAAAAAAGAATGAACCATTTACAGCTCTGAAATATATGTATAAGTATTTCCATTTGTAACAAAGTGTTTTTTTGACTGTGTGCTTAAATATATGAATGTGCATGTCCGCGTGTGTGAGTTTTCTGTCTGTTTTGGTGGTAGTGTATTGTGTCCTTGCTGTCATGTGTTACATTCTGTATATAAGATGACAGAATTGTTTTTTTTATTTTCTTTTACTTCTTTCACACTTCCAGTTCATTTGTAGGAGATACTTACAAAATCCTAGACTTCAACATGTACTGCAGTCACATAAAGACATTCTTTATTTTGTTTTCCTGAATTTCATTTGTTTCCTTTATTTTTGTGTAAAAGTACTTAAAGAGTTGAGTATAAGCTTCTTTATACTATGTCTGTATTTTAAATATTTAATGTGAAACTTTGAAAAAAAAATATTTATATGAAATATTTTCTCTGTTTATTTTCATTTTAACATTTTGACATGTCACGCGGAAAAGTTGAAATTTCGGTGCTTATTTTACTCGATCTGATTAGCCAAGTTTTTAGCAGAGTAAACAAATAAAACATTTTATACGTTTTAGTACTCCCAGCAGGATGTTTTACAAAATTTGTAAATAAAAAAAAACAACACTTAATAAACAGTATTTTAAATAGACAAATAGCAAACATTTTTATTAAAACTAAGAATATTGTATTAATAAATGGTGTATAGAATTTTAAATTGAAATAAAACTCAGATAAATCATGCAAATTCCAATGAATTTGGCTCTATCGGAACGATAATTTTTTGCGATATTAATTTGAATATGATTTCGGGCATTAGGTCACCACGTTTCACTCGGCGGAAGTCCAAATTCGATTAATTTTGCAGTAATGCAGGCGGTATGTCGGTGATAATTTGGTTCATGTTGTCTTCCAAGGCATGCATCAATCGACCACTGCTTAGCGACGTAGACCCACCCACAAAAAATTGTGAAAATTGTTATTACGATTACATAAAATTATTTGTTTAACAGATTGAGTGCCGTCCTACAAAATAAAAATATTTTTGTAAGGTGTCAAAATGAAATTACAGGTGTAAATTAATATTATTGTAATAAAAATGTAATCTGGGAAAGCGTTTTTTGTATTGTTATATGTGTGACAGTGGTGCACACGACACAAAGATAATATAATTTTATTCAGTTGCCATGTGTACCGCCGGAAATTGCAGAAAATATATTGCATTGAACTCAAAAGTACATGTGCACCGCCGGTGGTATACATGGCACTCTTAATCAAAGTAAAGTGTGTACCGCTGGCGGTGCTCATAGCATTTAACGTGTTTACGAAAATTTCTTTCAATGACTCAATTGTGGCACACGTTGTGTGACATATTGCTATGACTCGGCTAACCTCCCAAGTTCTTCCACATTGAGGGCAATTATTTGTGGTGTAAAAACAGTGATATTTGCCATGTAGTGGTCACCATTAAGTTTAACATATTGAAAATTGGGACCAATGATTCCACCGGCCCATGAAGCTCCTCAAACAGTGCCTCTTTCAGGATGCAACAGTGTTTAGATAATGGCATAAGGACTCTCTTCACTCCCATTCTACACAATTTGTAAGTTGTTAAGGTGTTAGTTAGTCTATTTAAGATGAAATTGCAAACCAAATTAAGTGTAAAACAAGGAACAGCTGCCTAAATGGTCAACAAAAAATAAAAAAGGCATTATGAAAACGACAAAACGCTAAGAAGCAAAATATACAAAAAAGTACAAAAGAGAATAATTAAATTTTGTAGTTTACATTTTTCTGCAAAAAACTTGTGTACTATTTTAAAATTCGTTGTTGGAAGATCACTTTTTCGGTAACGAAAAAATCTACGACAAAAAATAAAATTTTTTTTATACACACAAAAATTGCGATTTTCTGTGCAAACAATTTCAATATCCACCGAATGCTGAAAATAGGGTGCATTTTAAGAAAGTTCATAGAATAATTTACTAAGTAATTTTTAATCACTCTTTAATAAATTTCTAAGAAAACAGAAAAATATTCTGAAACCCAAAAAAATATATATTGTAAAGGTTTGTTTGGTTCAAGTTCAAATCGTCTGATGAACAATAAATTGTTCCAAATAGTACTGTCTTAATAAAAATAATATATTTATCGAAAAATTTTTAAAAATTAGAAAAAGTGGGTAAACTTGGATTTCAACTTGTGCCAAACAATTCGTTTCAATATAAGTTCGACTAATTACTTACAAAAATTGATCATAAAGAAATATAAAAAAATTAGTATACAACTCGGTATGCTGAGGGATTATGATGTACTTCGATTCGAAAGAAAACACTTTTGAAACACAATCTATAAGCAATATAAATTCGAATGATTTCCGTTACGAATAGAAATACATAATAACCCCCCTGGTGTGGAAATAAAAACGAAATCGTAGAATTTGTTAATAAAAGAACTTTCCAATTTATTTTAAGCATCTTCGATCCCAGAAAACATTTATGCTCGAATTTTCACATTCGTGATCGTATCGGCAAGTGTACGAAAGAATAGTATTTTTGAAATTATTTTATAGGTTTTTTTCGGTGAGTATTTTGTGAGTGTGATTGTGAGTAACTTTTTTTCCACTCACGTGAGCGAGTATGAACGTAAGCCAAAAATATAAGGTCGTGCGTGAGCGTACCTGAGTGAGATTTTTTTATCGAGAGCGTGCATGAGAGTGAGTGAAAAGTCATTCACGATCTCATCCCTGTTAAAAATAAATTGGAAGATCTTGATCTCCTCTTTGGCGCATACTTCGTATGAAATAATTTATAACTTATCTTATTTATACATTCTGTGTATCTTTAATATTTTACTTTTCTTTTTAATTACGTTCATATTTTTATTGTTTGTTGATTTCCTGTTTTCTATTTAACTGAAAACGCATCTGACTAAAATTATAAATAAAATTGAATTATTCAAATTTCTAATCATGCTGATCACCTATTGTTTAGTTAACTATAAAAACACATACATATGTTTTATTTATATTTTTTTTGGTTAATTCTAAAAATTAAAATTTTAATTATTTTCGGTGTTTTTGTGGCTGTTAGCTTTAATATTTATACAAATTTGAATAAATAAAATAAATTATTTTTATACTGTATGCTTTTTCTTGTAATTTAATTATTTTTTATGCCACAAAACATAAGAAAACATATTTTTATTTTCATTATACTGTTGTTGCTTGTGTTGAAGCCTTAATAGTCCTATTTTTCGTCCTCTCGTTCTGTCTTGCCTTTGCTTGAATATAAAGCATTGCTGCTTGTCATAACTTTGTGTTATGTTTGTTTAACAATTTAATTTTGTAGTTTGTTTTTATATACATATATTTTTTTATTTTTAATCCTGTGCATATTTTTGGAAAACTCATAGGACTTAACAATAATTAAAATTAATGTGGTAAGATTTTTCATCTTGTCATTTGCACAGACGTACACAAATACAGCAGCATTTAGTATTTAAGAAATTATATTGGAGCAGTATTGAAACAATTATAATAAACATTTGTGTTTACTTAAGAAGGCAAATATTTATGCTGTTAAAAAGGGTACGGTTTCAGCTTCTTTTGACTGCTGTCTGACTTTTGAAAGCCATAACAAGGTCTGGGCACTTAGAAGCTGCAATAATTGTATTATATAATTTAAAGGAAATCACTATTACTAAATGAAATGAAGAACAATTTAGAAACTCATGGTTATTCTTTGTTACATTGTAATTTAAATGGCAATTTTATGAATATTTTCTTGACCCTTTTATGCTCAATGCACAGTGGCGTGAAATAATGAAACAAATATTTTATACTAATAGAACACATTTGATTGAACAGTATTGAGTTTTTGAATTGTTGTTCTAAATCTTTGAATCTTAATTGGAGAATTTGGTAAAAGCGCAAAAGAAAACTATGCAGAAAATTTTAAAATGTTTTATGAAATTAAAAAAAAAAAAAATATGGTGACTTAAATTAGAGTATGCATTGTTACACATGATATCTTTTTGCTACTTACTGTACTATTTGCTGAAATAAATTTGAGCATGAGTAAAATTCCATTTTAGCCAAACATTTAAAAACTCTGTTATAATGTTAAGCTTTTAACACATTCTCATGCCAATAAAAGCTTATCCGTTTTCATAACCGCTTATCGTTCATCTGAACTAAATTCTCTTACCACTTTTACTTTAATTTCCCTTAATGCTTCTCAAATTACTCTAAAATTGTAAAAAAAAAAAGTTGAAAAGAGAAAAATTAAATTTCATCCTTTAATGCAATCTTTTCCTTTAATCTCTGCTAACAAAATAAGCTCTAACTAACATCCTAAAATTAGACATCAAATAACATCCATTATGAAACAAAGCCAAGGAAAATCCTTGTTTCAGTTGTTGTTCTTGTTATTGTTACAGTATGCAACGCCAAACTTATAATCACCATTATCATAATCGTCATCAGGATCATCATCATCACCGCCGCACGAAACTCGCCAGCTCCAAACGCCAACACATAAGATTACAACCAACTTGAGCAACAAAAAAAAATACAAAAACTTTTAAGTCCCTTTAATTTAAGTGAAATTTGAACTCGACAGACTGAAATGTAAGTGTGATAATAGAGAATAGCAATAGAATGTGTAAGCGTGTGTTTGCATGCGTCTGTGTGAGTGTGGTAAAAACTACATGGTGATTACAATTACATGCATGGAAAGATGTGGCAAACAGAACACCTACCAACAACCGAAATACATACAGCCAAACAAACAAACAAACAAATACACGACATTGGTTTAATAGAGAAAAAAAATAAGTTACATTGAAACCAAAAATTCCTCTAAACATACTCTACAACACTCATGTTGCTGACAAAGTTACTGTGGCTGATAGAAAGAATTCATGTTTAAATACTTTTTATTTTAGTATAAAGGATTATTTTTTATCTTATATAAGAAATAATTTAACTGTATTAGTTTTCAGAATAATTATCCAAATTTTTCACTCGAAATGTTCATGTTAAAAAACAGTCGCGCAGTGTCCATAGTAAAATAGAAAATCTAACGGGCTTGAACATTTTATTACCAAAAGCCAAGCCGTAGCTAGGATTTTTGCGGAAATGCTGAATACTTTGCTCTGAGTTAGAAGCAGAGAAACACAAGAATCACACTTAATTGAATATTAAGTATCATCTACAGGACAAGCTATAAATGCACAATAAAGGGTCTACTCGGCTATTTGCCCAAGTTATTTAGACGAAAATTCTTAACTGATGCTATGACTCAGCTTAGCGATTTCGAAAAGTGATCCTTGTAAAGACTACTTCAGAGTCCATCTTGATGAAAGTGCATAAAGGGATTATTATTGACGTTTTCTAAGCTTTCTATGACGATCAATTCGTCTTCTTAAAAGCCAGCTCAAAATATATCGAAAGGATGTATGACATACACAGAAAGAAAAACGTCCCACTAAATTCAAGTATTTTCTATTTACTTTAAGTTTGAGGCGTACTCAAAATTTTGAGTACAAATAGCAATAAAATGTACTTTATTCAAGCCGAAAGAATCATTACTTTAGATAACCAGTCCTGGAGTTTCTTAAAATGAGTAAAAAATTCTTTAATTACATGAAAAATCGTGAATCAACTGAAAGATTCTTAAATTAAAACAATCTCTCTGTTCTTGGTTTTAGTAAATCTGGGATTACCGTACCTTTAACACCGCTTGGGATTGATTAAAAGTACGGATGGATTGGTTTTACCTTTTCAGTGTACATACTTCCTTTCGAGAAAGTCATCGATATAGTCTATATTTTTATACACAGAAAAAACTATTTTTTTAAAAACTTAATTTTAATAAATTATAAAATCTTTTATTATAATTATATTCGCTTTTATAATTTCTTTGATGGAATTTCTAAGAGAAAGATTTTGTTTTTCTTATAATTTGTAGTATTTAAAAAAATCTAAATTAATACCGATTCATTAAAAGGGAAAATATCCTAAATAACCCACCAGCTACAGGCCAATAAGCTTCTTAAGTTTACTGGACAAGGTCTTTGAAAGAATTATTCATAAAAGATTAGTAAATTTTGCAGATCAAAATAATATTATCAACCATCAACCGTTTGAATTCCATAGGGAAAACTCTACCGTACACCAAATAAAGCGGGTTGTAAATTATATCGAGGATAACAAAAGAAATCGCAAAAGTACTGGCGTTGTTTTTCTCGATATAGAAAAGGCTTTCGATGCCATCTGGCACGATGGATTGTTATACAAACTCAATGCATTACGTTTCCCATTGTATTTGCAAAAAAATGTGTAATCAAAAGATGACTAAAATGAGTTCCAACATATTTAATTTGGTTCCTAATTGGAATCTCTACCTTTTCAACGGAATATTAAAAATATTTTGTAACTAATATTTATACGTAATTGTTGAACTGTTTTAAGGTATATATTGAAATGAGATTTTTATGGCTTGAGTTCAAATCTGAGTTTACCCATATCTTCGGGACCTCGAAATCAGTACTGATCCGTTCTGCTAGTCTGATGAATAAATTGTTTCAAATAAAAAGTACTCTCTTAATAAAATAATGAATTTATCGAAAAATAATTTCTTAAATTAAGAAGATATGGGTAAACTCAGATTTGAACTCAAGCCATAAGAATCTCATTTCAATATTTTGTAACTTTGAATTTTGTTAATCGAATTTAGACGTTTTGTATTCAGATATGAAAGTTTACATACTTCACACAGAATTTGAAAATTTTTTTCTAATACCGTTTTCTTTTCTAAAAAGAAAGTGCAAAATTTTTTGCCCTTTTTATTGAAAATTTGCAATATAATGATTTTTTAGAAATTATTGTATCATTACTTACGAGGCGAAATTTTTGTCTTAAGAAAACTTTGAATAGCAATTTTTTGGATAAAAGGTAAAAGAAATGTTTTATTTTTTTAGAAAGGAAAATGACATAAGTAAACTAACTTGATTAGTTGAACATTTGTTAATCTTTTTTCTTTTATTGGTAACTAAACATCTTTTATATTTACCCGCCACTGTACACATTTTCATTTCAACACGCAATGTTAGATTAAAGTCTTACTAACTACACTACTCGTAAATAAATACTGGGAATCACTACTAGCCCTGCAGTTCATGGGGCCTCTAGTCAACTGCACATATGAACAAGGAATATGTCTCTTGAAGAAATCACAACTGGCGGTAATTTAAATGTCCTTACGGGTACCAATTATAATCCGAATATTCAGCTCATTTCTTAGTCACAAAGAAAATATTGAGAACAACGGCCACTTTTGGCCTTATGAAGAAAATATGAACATGATATGTATGTGACTTGCAACAAATCCAACTACTGGGTAATCTCTTTACAGATGCAACGATGTTGATGCTAAACGTCACACATTTTCAAAGAGTATTATTATATATTTTAACACAACTGTGTATTTCTAGTTGATGTTTGCATGTGTGCAAGTAACTGGTATATGATTTTGATGGCATGTTTGTTTGGCAGTGATGTTGATGACCACCACCTATAGGACGTTGTTTGTGGGTGACAGAGAGTAAGTTTGTGCTTAGAAGTGTTTGCCAGTATTTGCGGTAGAGTGTGTAGTAGATATTAAAATATAAATGTAAAATTATATTGGTTTTTGTTTGCCTCTACGCACTGCATGTGACAAAGTGTAACTAACCTCTGTGTATTTCTATACTTAAAATAGCTACATATATGTGGGACTGATTGGTTTGGTAAATGGGAATTTTGTGTCGGTATGTGTGTGCGTTTTTTTTTTCATTAAGTATTTACAGACTGGTCATCTATTTGACCATTTCTCTTTGGTTGTTCTGATACCGGCCTGTGCTGTGGAATATGTGTATTTATGATTACGATGTTAGTTAAATATCCTTTAAAAAAAGTAGTTGTTAGCTGTTATGAAATGTGTCCTTTTTCAAAGTTGTGTTAGAGCCGCTGCTTTACCTTCATGTTATAAGCCTTTCATTATAATGAAGGCAATATTGACCAGGTTTTTTCTAAACTGTATATTTTTTCATTACAAATTGAAAGCAATTTGTTCATGTTATTTTTATTATTATGATTTTTGTTTGTTTGCTTGTGTGTTTATGATTATGATTTTGGTCAGCGCGAGTAGAGTGCATAAAAGTTTTAAGGATAACAAACATATCACAAATTGTGCACATAGCCACCCACATTATATTTAACCAAAGTCCAGTGTAGAAAAGCCAAATACATTTATGGTAAAAATTTGAATGGAAATAATAAAAAATGTTTATGACTTCTAAAATTAAAACCACAAACAGTGATTGCATGGAAACGGAATAAACAAGCAAATGCAAGAAGTATAAACCAAAAAAAAAAATTATCAAAATAAAAAACAATAAAAAGCAGCAGTAGTGCAGAGCAATATTGTAGGTGAGATTCAGTAGGGAAAATAAGAGTCATAGTTTTGAATTCATAGCAGTTTTCTGGAGTTTCAGGATCTTTTATGTTATTGTAAAAGATCAGGTGCAATAAATAATATAACAATGAAAATATTATAAAGTTAATCTTTTCTTCAATGAAAAGTTTTATTTGAGTTTGAGTTTCAAACCCTTCGACTCCATTAGAGAATGAAAAGTTTTTTCATTTGCTTTTTTATGATTAATGTTTAATGGAGGGGCTGCTGAAACACAGTGTGTCCTGGCCGGTCTTATTATCTGAAGCAAATGTTACAAAAAATATTGTTTTCCCCTTGCGACGGATTCTATAGAATTCAAATTCGAGCTAAATAAAAATGTTCATTTTCCAGTACAGCCGGGCTACAGAGACCAAAGTTCAATCATAAATAGTGTGAAATGTTTTCATAAGCGTGTTGTAGTAAATAATTCATGAAAAGAGCTGATCGCAAGAATTTTTGTTTGCGGTTAAATGTTCACTTCTTTAATCATAATGGAGTATTTTCACGTTCCTTAAATGTGTATGAAAAGTTTCATAAGAATAAGTTACGTAGGAATTGTTGAAAAGAGATATACCGGTATGTCCTTTTTTCCACTTTGAAGTGGAATTCAATTGAAATCACTTCCATTTTTCATTAAATTTTGTATGTTCTGCATTTTTCTTTTTACATTTGAATTTCAATATTCTATACGAATAAACTCTACTTTTCCAGAACATCAAAAATGAAAAGTTTACTTTTCATATTTCACTTTCAATACTTTTGTAGAACATGCCTGATATACTTTTAATGGGCGTACAACTGCCCAATTTTCAAACTATAACGCAGTACTTTCATGCTGACTAAATGTGAGTGCAAAGTTTCATAAGAACCGGAGCAGCAGAAGGTGTATCTACTTTGTATGGGCGTGACAGTGACCACCTTACAAGAGGTTCAGTTTGTAACTATTTCTTTTTAAATAAAAAAAACAGATATCTGTTATGCAAATGGCAAAGTTGTAAGGGAACACATAAAAAAATACAAACGAATTGCTAACATTTTTCTTTTTTTTGAAGTCGTTTAACCCCCTGCAGCCACACTCTCAAGTTTTTCACACGTACTGCTTATCGAAACTCATTTAAATTGACAGCTGTGACGAATGTTGCACGCAATTTCAAAGCAATTTTATTTTTATTGTTGTCATCGTCAAGTAAACAACATTAACATCGCTTAACATTATTACACTTATTACACATATTCTCAAACATATTTGATTATTTGATTTTAATTAGTAGTTTTAAATTGCGGCAGAATGTTTGAAATACTCGAGAATTTCAAAAGCAATTTCGTATCAATTAAGTCTTAAAAGTATAAATGTATTAGTAAAAAAATGTGAGAATATTGAAACTTGATCGTCTAATAGAATTTATTTCATACACAGTATGGTTTTATTTTTATATTTATGAATTTAAAAAATCAAAGTTGCTAAAAGAATATTTTAAAGTTTTTTATTGGCAAATTTTACAATATAATTTTTTTATTTTTATGAAGTAAAAATATGGCAGAGAGGTAAGAGCCAAAGCAAGATATATTAAAAAAAGGTAGTCTTAAGTGATCAGGTGATAATATTTGTTTATCTCCCAGAGCTGTAAAAACTTTTTTACTTTTAATACAAAATTGTTAAAATAATTTTCGTTTTGTGTTTACTTCAGTGTTTCCGAAAAAGAAAAGTATAGAAAATAAAGTAATTGAAAAAAACAATATACGTGTGTGTTCTTTATTCACCCTTTATTAATAGGTTTTCCAGTACCCGATGTCGCCGAAAAAGCATATTTTTAAACAAAAGCAAAACAGTGTTTTTGTAAGTTTATTTGTTTTTCTTCAGCATAAGATTTATCTACAAAGCGGCAATGTGGAACTAGTTAAGAACTAGTAAAGGATACTCATTTTATGCAAATATTATTCACTCTTTCGGAATTGAACATTTTTGGAAAAGTGTCGCCAAAAAAGCTATAAAATTTCTTATTTATTAGAAATAAATTGTAAATGCGATAATTTTTAAGGAATAAACAAAAGTTAATTGCTCTAAATTGTTCTAATTGTTCTAAATTCTGAACAATTTTAAGTAAATGAACAGACCTATTACTTCTTTATGTTGCTCTCAGCTGCTTTCGACAATTAAGGTGGAAATACAAAATACAAAATGCCTGTTGTTTTTGTTGTTATAGAACCAAGCGTACTTGTATAAATATCCTTTGGTTATAGCTATGACTGCAATTGTGCCGGTCGCAGGTTCAATACTCTCACTTTTAAAAAGCTTTTTTATGAAAACAAAAGTTGTATTCAGTTCATATTATTTATTGCAGACTTCTTAGTCTCGATGAAAAATGTTTGGAAAAAATCATTATTATTTGGGTATTAATATATTTTTTTGTGTATAAATTAAATTATTAATTAAAAGTGTCGCTAAAAATTGACTCATAACGGTGTACTTTTCCAATAGCGATTTACGTGGCACAATTGCACATCATTCTGTAGTATGTTTGGATGAATGAACTCAGCATTAATCTGGGCACACATTCGTGAGAAAGAAATTGTCAATAATCTGTCAGCATCAGTGATGCGAGCAGTTATTTAACAAAATCCCTACATGTCTCCGAAAAATCCCCCTTTATCCCTACACGCAAAAAAAGATCCTTACATTTTTCCCTCATATCAAAATTCATTGATTTTAGGAAAAAAGAAAATTTTATTTAAGTTTTTAAAATTTTATACATTTATATAGCCAGACAAAAAATTAAATAATAATAAAAGATAACATATATTTGTAGTTTTAAAAACCTCCAACATCTGCCTTTTGTGCCCATCATAGTTCTGAAACGACTGCACTAATTACATTTCTCCAAAAATTATTTAATTTTTAATGGAAGTGTTTGGATTAACTTAAGAGCCGTTGCACCATTCTTTATTTTAAAAATCTTCGCATTTCTTAAATTTTTAAAATAACGATGTGGAGATCTTAGAAGGTAATCAAAATCTTAATTCTGAATTCTTAATAAAGTTTTATCCAAGTTCAAAAAAATGTAACCCGATATGAAAAAAATGAAAGTTATTTATTTTTTTGTTGCTAAGAGCGCTTTTTAATATTTAAAATAGCTTAATATATATTTTTGAAAAGTCTTAAGTTATATATTAAACCAAAAAAATTCCCAAAACATTAAAATTTATTTTTATTTTTCATACAATTTGGTTGTATACTTTCATGATTTAATATCATTTAATTTAATATATTCGTATATACTATTTATATGCTAAGAGTAAATTTCTTCAACAAAAAACCAAGCAACCACAATTTTTCATACGAATTCTATTCCCAAGAAAACCCGAATATTTTTTTGCCTTTCGTTGTCTCTATATAGTAATTAAGAAAAAAATTTTTCTGTCTGTATGAAATATCTCACTTAATACTGTAATAAAATATTAAATTTAGATTTTTATATGTATTATCACTTTTGTGGGGTGTTGTACGCAACTACACCACAATATACAAGTATAAGAAAGAAAAATAAAGTTTAAAAATTCCCTGCATTTTCTTTAAAATGAGAAATTCGTCCTGAATTCCCTGCAAAAAGGAAAAATTCCCTACTCTTAGCATCACCCGGCATAATCAGAGATTGACGACAAGGTCGACAATAGCCGCCAACTTCATAACGAAATGCACGAAAAAGTACCGAGATTAGTTAGAATTTGTGTCAGTTTCTTTCTATAAATTCTCTTATATCCTGCAATTTTTTTTCATTTGCTTTTTCTAAAATATCCTTCAAATGAAGATTTACCAATATATTATTATTATCTTAAATATATTATCAATATCCCCGCGATTTATAAGGAATTCGGAAACTTTTTGCAAGCGAACGAAGCTTTGCCTTTAAAAGCCTTTAAGTTCTGTTATTGTTAATAATATCACCCAGGTGTGGTCTTGGTTTGGTGCCTTAAGTCCTGTCTAAGATATCATTTCTTGTGGATTTTCCTAAAAAAAAAACAAAACACACAAATGTTTATCCGTCTACTTTTATTGTTACTAAAGGATGCTTTTTTGTGAGTTTAACTTTTTGCTATAGTTTTCTTGTCAACGAAGGTTGCAGTTACTTGTTATGCATTTGACATTTTTTGTTTTTGCATTTTGTTTTTTACATTCAAAAATTACATCTGTGGGCAAAAGGAGGGCTTCATTTCTAAAGGTTTTCATGAAAACAATGTGACTTTCAAGTGCCACATTCAAAAGGCTGTATCTCCTTCGACTTCAAGTGACAATCTGCTGTAAGTTCGGACTCTTTAGGTTCACAACAATTGAGTTGATATTAATGTGCATGTGTGTTTAGGTTTTAAGTCTTCATTTATAGGAAAATCAACTATTTGTTGCTCATGTTTGTGATTGTAATTTTGTTAAGTATATTGTTGATTGGTTATTGGAAATTTTATGAGTGTGTGAGTGTGAACGTATATGCATATGTGTGTGCATGCCTGTGTGTTAGCTTAATGTGGAATTATTTTTAAGAAGTCTCATATATGAGCGAGCATTCATGTACTAAAGTTCTGAGTAGTTGTGCTAATTAAGGAACATTAATGAACATTTTTAGGAAGATATAAATAAAACTAAGCAGAAAAAGTTTTCTAAGACTTTCTGACTTAATGTATCAGAAAAATGTTTGAAAGAAACATATTTAAAAGGTCTTATGACACATTTTTGCTTTTTCAGCTTCTGTCAGTGTCTCTATGATTTTGATGATGTAAGTAACAACCTAAAAAGCTAACAATAGTTATAGTATATTTAATTTATTGAAATATATGAAAGTACTTACTATTTGAGTAAATATCTGAAAGAAAGAAATTGTTAGATAAGAATGTTTTAGAAACAAAATATTGTATAAAATGTTTTTTTTTAAATTTAACTTGGTGGTGAATCAGCAAGTCTGCCAATTACAAAGATGTCAAATGGTTGCTAGCGGACGCAGTACTGATTTTTTCATGAATTGCGAAGGATTTTCAAAAATTCGAGGACTTATTGAACTGCTCTAAATGCATAAATATAAACAAATTATTTGTTTGTGATTCATTCGTATATATCAGCAACTTTGACAAAATTTCGGAATATACAAAAAATTGATTTCTGTTGCAGATGTAAATTGCTCATTTGACTCGAATATTTTCCATTGAGTCATTTCCTTAAGTTTAAAAAGGGAAAAAATAGCTGGGAGGTAGCTTAAGAAAAACTTATAGAAAATTTTCGATAAATCCTCAGTCTTCGTTTGCAAATTGGCACTTAAAAAATATTTTGTTTTTAATTCTTAATGTTCCTTATATAATCATACGAGAATATTTTGACTCTCACTTATGTTTGACTGTTTATAATGTTTATCTGATGTTAGCCTCGAGACTGGTTCTTATTGCACTATTTTAAACTAACTGATTCTATTTCATACCAAATCAGCTGCGAAATCTAAAATCATATCGCTTTTACAAATACATCTCCCTGCAGCTAAATTTGTAACTAGTAAAGTTTTGGGACTGTTATAATACTAGTTGCAATGAGACTATTGAGTTTATGATAATAAAAACATAAATAGAAAATATAAAAAAACAACAAATATAAATATTTTTTAAATTGATTTCTAAATTACATATTTTCCATTGACGTCTGAAGAAATGATCAGAGATTTAAAGTAAAAATCAGCGCTGACAACCACGATATATGTACACGTAAGTAAAAAATCTGTTTACTATTTATTATACATGTATATTTATAATATTTTAATGTTACATGAATTTAGGTCTCTACAATGAGCAGACTATGGAGGAACTGCATTGGAACATTGTTATGCAGAACAACATTGACGGAACGGATGAAAAATTGCACTGATTGGTAAATTGTTTATATATTAGCTGTAAATTTTGAATTATTAACAAATTTCTTTGAATTTTTTTCAGAGTCCATTGTAAGATTAATAACTGTGGAACAGAAGGATTAAAAATCAATGTTACGCCAGGCAATGCAGCTATAAAAAAAAAGAATTTCGAAAGCAAGTCCAAAATAAATAAAAAACTAGAGGACGAAACAGAAGCTAACAAGCTTTCTTTTTAGTGTTATATATTATACATTTTTAATCAAATTTAAATAAATATTATCTTTTTAATAACTTTGTTTTTCGATTTATACCAATATGTGTTCCTATGAATTCTCCTAAAAAGAGAATTTTTTGTTAAATAAATATGTTGTAAAAGAAACTGTTGTAGTATACTTTAATAAGTTCTAGTAGAAGACTATAATTATGAACCAAGTCAAAGTTACAGCTAATAATAACTAGTGTTTTTACTAGTATAGGATGGAATGGTATATATTTGTAAAAAACGCAAATAGTATAAAACTGACTCAAATAATACTAGTATATGACACGAATGAACTAGATGGGCTCCTATGACAACCTAATGTTAAAATCGATAG
Organism: Gymnocheta viridis; assembly: GCA_956483585.1. Classification (NCBI taxonomy): domain Eukaryota; kingdom Metazoa; phylum Arthropoda; class Insecta; order Diptera; family Tachinidae; genus Gymnocheta; species Gymnocheta viridis. The sequence goes on along the minus strand of OY101444.1, from coordinate 13,420,976 downwards.
TTCGATATATGAAAGAAATACAGTCAGGCAACCAGTCTGAAGTTGAAAGCAACTAGTATAATTCTAGCCACATACTAGATATTTTGTCTGCAGCTGTTATAAAAATATACAACGATAAATTTTTAGATCCCTTTTTTCTCCTTTGTTTGCAAACCGATTTTCTTCATTCTTTTAGCAAATGGTAAACATTGTTGAGTTTTAGTGACATGATTATATATTATTTAAATGATTTCAGTACTAAAGGATTAAAAGGCTCATACAGTTTACACCACTACAAATGCTAAAGATGCACACGTACATTTACTTGTACAAGTATTGGTTCAACTTAAAACATAAGCAAATCATTGAGAGTGTTTAAGAGGCTCAATGGGTAAGAGTATATGATTAATACGATTTTTTCTCTTCAAATCAGTAAAGTTGAAAGAGAAAAATAGCATCAGAATTTAAAGAGATGAGAGATGTTCATTACCTATGGATGTATTAGTTTTAAGAAAAAACTTAACAAAATAAATGTGCAAATATGGAATTTAATTTTGTCTATTGGTTTTTCCATGGGAAAGGGAATGATCCATTTTATACATGTTTCCCCTTTAGATGAATGCAACTAAAATAGGCATAAGTTTATGCTGGCAGTCGAATTTCGACCACTAGGCGAACTCTAGTATATAGAATTCGTCATTGAATATAGAAAGTTTTACTACTTTTCACTTCATTGAAAAAAATACAATCGAAAAATTTTTTTAATAACTAGAATTTACTTAGCATTAAGACGCTGAGCTTTCAGACTATACGGTTTTTAATTTTCCTTATGAAGTTGCTGCTGAATATTATAAACATTTTACTTCATGAGTTTTTCATTTAAGTCGTTTTAAAACTATTTCATTATTTTTTCATTCATAAAAATACAAACTCTCTTACAATCATATAAAAAAGTGTACAAATACAAAAAATTAAGATGGAGTAAATAAAAAAGTTTCAAAAACAAACATGAAAAACACAAACCGATACTTTTATCCTACACTGTATTGATTTCTATCACATTCATCTATCAACTATAAACTCAAGACTAAAATAATATCAATATACCATTTATCCTATTGTTAACAACACATTTATTTTACTAAATTTTCTATTTAATACCCCAACTTTTAATAAAAAAAAAAAACAAAAACAAACATGTCAAAATATGAAATCTTCACTGTCATTTAATTAGAAAACAACGCTGCATAGTTTTTCACTTATTTTGAAACCAGCAAAGCGTTCTACTCGTATCTTAACCTAGTTTAGATGTAAACCAAAAAAGAAAAACCTTAAAACTTAAATAGAGAAACTTTAACCGCAACCAAACCAAAAACAAAAGTTTTCATATAATTTTTACATTTTTATTTTATTTGTTATGAGCATCTCTATATAAATACAACATAGAAAAGATGCCACAAATTTAAGGGCAAAAGGCAAAGAAATAAAAGTGAAAAATAAATGAAATGCCTCCTTCCTTGTTGATGGTTTAGGCTACACTTAACTTAAGCATCAACACACATACATATATACACACACACACTCAAACACGCACACAATTATACTAACTAAGTGGTGAAAAATGTCAATGAAAGTTGCCTTAGAATATAATTTAATTCTCCATAAAGTATGCCTGATATTTTAAGCAAAGTTTGTTATGGTGGGTTTTGAAGTGAAAACGAGTATTATAATTTCAGCGAAAAAAATTTATCTATTTTGTTAGTGTTGCAGCGTTAAAACTACTTAAAACACAACCAACTCATTACTTTCACTAAAAAATATATTTTTAAAAGATTTTGCTGACGAAAGAAATGTATCGTTTGCTTTTAGTTTTGTTTTCATTGTGATTTCGGGTTGCTTGAAAACATGAAAGTATTTCAATTAAGTATTCAGCATGCGATAGTTCGATGGCTTAGTAATTTCAAATCTAATGGTACGGTCACATTGGGGAAACATTTCATTCAAATATGTTTGTTTATGTTTAACCAAAATTTGCTTAACTCAGTACACAATTTGTTTTCTGGTCACACTACTTACATTTTTTTATCACTGTTTATTTTTCAAACAGCTTTCAAATGACGTTAAGTGCAAACATGGGAAAATATTTTTTCCCTGTGGTCACACTCAAATTAATTTTTTCCGATACAAAACATTTGATCAAATATTTGACAAAACATTCGACGAAGAAGAACAAGCACTATGTAAATTCTCCGGACAGTGGCTTCAATTAGAAAAAATTAATTAATTGATCTTAATTCATGTAGACGTGGAAAAAAATAAAAGTTTTTGAAATGAGAGTGAAAGATGGCTAAATTTTGACAAAAATAGAACTTGATTGTTTTCTCAAAATGTTTTCAAAACCAAAATTTTTCTTTTCCATTATTTCAAAAGATTAGACATAAAAAAGACTGCACAAGGAATTTTAAGCTGATTAAAGCCTGCACTCTATATCCAGCATTGGACGAATATGGAGAAATTTTAAACGAAATTCTAAGTTATTCGCTTAAGAAAAGAAAACGCCCATCGAGTTTTTATTTTTTTTATAAACTATATAAGATATATTTTACAAAATAAATCTGAGTTTTAATTGTTACCAGTCTGCACAAAAAGGTAACGAGGAGAGCAGATTTACTAAAAAATAGTCAAATTTTCAAAAGCATTTTATTTACCTGCTTGAAAATTGTATTAACTTTCAATTTTTAATCATTATTTCTTTATTATTTATTGAAACCCATATGTAGTAATCCTTTTATGTTTAAAAAATCTCAACTATGTATTAAATGGAAATTGAATAAAAAAAATTGTGATTATGGTGGAATGTGATTATGGTGGAAATAAATATGACGTGATTCTATTTACAGTTCATTGATTTTTTTTAAAACACTGTTTTTTCATACTATTTGTTCTTACAAAAACTTTGCAAGAACTAATAATTATTTGACAAAAAAAAATTTTTTGGCACTGGGTTGTTACACTTTGTTCACATTGCAAACATTTTTCTTTGAAAGCAAATAATTTTGTTTGTAAAAATCAGCTATTTTTCTGTTTTCCCATCAAAAATATTTTATGGTCACACTACAGCAAAGAAACATTTGTTGTTTTTCGTCAAATGTTTCCACAATGTGACCGTGCCTTAAAGCTTCCACTCAGGAAGAAGTCAGTTAAACGACGTTGCTAAAATTAAATTATAGTCAATTGGACCCAACAAGTAAATCTACACTTTTTCTTGGATCCACGAGAGCGGTCACATCTTTTGATGTTGTAGAGGCTTCATTTCCTGCATAGACTATCAGCCTAAGTCCACCCCAAATTAAAAAAATTTCTATGAATAACAATAAATTAACATTTTTAAATTAACATTTTTTTATTTTTATTTTTTACTAAATTCCTAAACCAAAGCGCACTATTTAAAACACAATTTGACCAAATTGCACAGCAACTGCAATAATTTCCTCTTAGCAAAACAACTAAAATTAAATTTTTATATCGATAAATTAAATAAATTAGCAAAATAAATTATCGAAAATATTCATTTAATGATGTTGGTGAAACCATAAAATAAAACATTTTTTCAACAATTTAAATGCTAAATATTTTATGCCAAATAGTAATAAGGATAAATGTTTAACACATAATAATTATACATGATTAGTTAACAATACAATTAATTTTGTGGAGGAGAGCATGGTTTTATAAAATTTAAATAATACTCTAATAAGCCCAGTGGAGATAAACAGAATGTTCATCTAAATAGACTTAGGCGGATTAAAACTGTAGAAGTATTAAAAAATAATATTCTTCGCAGGAGTTTAATTAGTAATAGTTTTTAAAGACAATATGATTTGAAGTCTTATGATTAAAATAGAAATTAATTATACACCAAAGTCAAAATGATGTTTTGTTTTTTTTTTGCAAAAACTCGGATTTATTTAGCATTTCTCTTTCAATGTGCTTGACTGTTCTTAATAACACAAATAATTAAATTTGGGCTCCTGTAAAAATACGTTCTCTTTCCATTAAAAATTTTTCCATTTGAATTAACTGCTGAAATTGAAAATTTCCCTCCTATTTTGAACAATAACTGACTTGCTTATGATCTCTGTGGAAAAGTAATTTCCAATACAAATTCACAACATGTTGCCGAGAGGGATCAGGTCATTGAATTCGGTTGTATTTCGGTTGCCAACATTTTACATGTTATGTTACATAATATGTACATATGTTTACATAAGAAAGAACAAATTATTAATGTGTAATATTACTAAAAAGATTTTATATTTTGAATAACATGTTTCTTGTAAGTAAAACTTCTTACATTGTGCGCTATTTCGCAAATTATTTATATGCTGTATTAGTAACCATCGTAGTAGCAACTGAGCCACCAGCGGAAGCTCGAAAGCTACTAGTATTCTGAGATGTTATTTTGTAGTTGTCGGAATTGAAGCGGTATGGGACAGCGACAGCGTCAGTAGCTGTAACAGACTTTGCTCAGTGGTTCCAAGTAGAAAAAAAACGTAATAAATCTGTATATTTGAAACTTGCGATTCGATTACAAAACGATGTAGGAAAAAATCATAGAAGATATTGTTAAATATCAAACACTCTGTTGAAACATACGGTGGGCTACAGGTTGTCAAAGCTGACGACCTGGGGCATGTAAAACTTTGTTGACTTCATAGCTTTTACATATATTATTTGATTTTAATAAGTTTAAGCGTTTTGTAAAAATTTTTAATAGATAAAGATAATACATTTTGTTTTATAAAATTTCTTTAATATTTTAAATTTTAAATTTTTTTTCGCCTAGACTAATAATACTGTAAAAGTTTAAGTCGTTTGAATCATGCACGCTATATCTAGCATAGGACGATTACGAGAATTTTTTAAAGAAATTTTAACTGCCAGTCCCACGATGTTACAAGTATTCGTTCTTTCGTACAACTACATTTAAAACAAATTCTAAAATTTTGTTTTAAACGTAATTGTACGAAAGAACGAATATGTGTGACATCCTGGGACTGGCAGTAAGTTAATCGCTTAAGAAAGAATAACGTCTATCGAGTTTTTAAATTATATCAGATATAATTATTAAATTTATATTAATCGAGATTGCCTCGATATCTTTTTTTCAAAGATTTAAAAAACTTTTGTTTGTTGAGGGTTTTTAGCTAGTCTATATACAATATACATGCATTTCATTGGTGCTAAAGCCAAATCATCAGTAGACGTTAAACCTAATTTTTAAATGTTTCAAACCTCTTTACTTATACAAAAACTTTTTAAAACTCAATGAGAGTTATAAAAATTACGATAGTATAAGCATAATATGCTTTGAAACTTATTCAAAAATCCCAACAAATATACAGAGATATATTTAATACAATTAATCTGTGTGTTTATTCTTCTATTTTTATTATTTTTAAGACTAAATATTCTTGTTTAAAATTTATTATTATTTTTTTATTTATTATCTTCACGTATCTCCAAAAATTTTTCTTTGGAAAGTTGAGTTTGCAGTTTCAAAATTATTATTTATTTATTTATTTATTTTATTTTCATTTCCTGTACAAGAAGAGTGAGTCTTATATTTAGAGTACAGGAACGCATAAAGGTACTTTCACATCTGATAAACATTGGCCGAAAAAAACAGACAAGCTAAATTTGCATTTTCATTAATACCAATATTTTTTTTTAAATATGGAGTCCCATTTATTAAAAATAATATCAAAATAGCATTTCGCGGCATAATTGACTTCAGTGTGTGATGTAAAACCCAAGTTTAATCACACTAACTCGAAGCAAAAGTAGTGGTTACGATTTTTTGGGCAAATGTTTGGCAAGTGTGACCATAGCTTAACGTAACAAATTTTTTATGATTAATAAATAAAACAGCTTAATACAAAGGAAAAATACGAGTATATAATAATGTTTATAGACAGGTTATGTAAAGAATTTAAATAAAAATGTTTTGAATCTATTAGCAGTGCTATTAAGTTATAGAGTTTGTGGAAGATTCATCCAAGTACGGGCGGCATGTACATAGAACTGCCGTTCACAAACTAGACATTGAAGTCGAGGTATTACAATGTTTCGGGTTCGTTGTGATTGGAAAAGCCGTATTATATCAAAAATGTATTTGGGTTTTTGATTGTTTATGATTTTGTGCAAAAAGATAATTGTGCGAAATTTTAACAAGCCTTCAAGAAAGACTCCGTAAAGATTACTAGACACTGAAGACTCGCTATCAAACCTTCTTAATATATACACATTTCTTATAATGTTGTTATATAAAACATTTAATTTTCTTTTGCTTACTGAGTCACAGCTTTCAAATACTTCGCACCCATACAGTAAGAAAGGAATCAAGTACGTCTTGGCAATTAAGATCCATATTTTTAATGGAGTGAAATACTGTGTGTATCATATAGCTCTTAACTTTACATTAGTCATGTGATCCGTCTAAGTCAAGTTGTTGTTGAAAATTACAAAAAAAAATATTATTATATGATCCGAATTCGCAATACTTCCAGAGCCCAAGTTCAGGATCTTAGACCCGGTTCACACACGTCAGGATTTACTCGTCAAGTCTTGAGTTTTTGGGAGAAGCGGCCTTGGCTCATGTTTTTTGATTTTTTAATATTCGTGAAGATAGCTTCGCGACGACGATATGTACGAGTATGAGCATTAATTTTCAAAAGTCAATCATACGCTCTGTTGTGCAGTTATAATTATAGTATGAAAGTTCTGTGGTTTTCATGTTATATTTTTCTCATTTCGAGTTAATGATACCAAATTGTTACATTTTATATACTTTTTTAAAGGTAAAATAAAATTTTGAAAAATATGCCCCCCATATATCACTTTTTTTCTAGCACAATAACATAATTTCTACATGTCTTCTAACGAATGTTGACAAACATTGGCTTTCTGAAAAATGTCTTTCTTACTAAAAACACAGCCCCGTTATCTGAATATATTTGCAAATGATATTTTGATATTAGTTTAGTTAAAATAAATCACAATCACTTGTGTTTTTGTTTTTTGTTTTGTCTGGTCACAACTGACATCGTTTTCGTTCTGCTACAATCATTTTCATTAAAATAATTTGTTTCGTCACAACACAATTTCGATGTCTAAAATAGTTTTTTTTTTCAAATTGCTGTGTAAACTGATCCATAAGGAAATATGTCCTGAAAACTAATTGGAATATTGTCAAAGACTAAATCTGCATTATTGTATAAAAAATTTGAAAATTATTGATACTAAAGGGTCCGCCAGATAACTTTTTTTTGAAAATGCTATAAAAAAAACTAATGAATATTTTCTCAAATTTCTTCTTTTATTTGAAAGTACAATCCTTCCGGTTAATAATGGAAACTAATTTTATTCAAATGGCTGCCTCGGCTGGCCATGCAGTAGCCTACACGATCGGTCCAATTTTTAAGCACATCATCGATTGTGTGCAGCTGTATTTCACCAATGGCTTCACGAATATTGTCCTTTAAAGCGTCAGTTGTCTCTGACTTGTCGACGTAATACTTATCTTTGACGGCACCCCATAAATAATAGTCCAACGGTGTCAAATCGCAGCTCCGAGTTGACCAAACGACATCAGCTCTGCGCCTGATAATGTGATCTTTAAAAACAGGGCGCAAAACATCGAGTGTAGCTTCGGCTGTGTGGCACGTAGCGTCGTCCTGTTGAAACCAAATGTTGCCAATATCCTCCTCTTCAATTTTTGTGAACAAAAATTCGTTCAACATGGCCCGATAATGATCGCCATTGACTGTAACGGCCACTCCTTGCTCATTTTCGAAGAAAAATGGCCCAATTATGCCTCTGGACCAAAATCCGCACCAAACAGTGACTGGTTTTGGTTGCGTCGGCTTTTCAATGTATGCGTGCGGATTTTCTGTGCCTCAAATGCGACAATTTTGCTTGTTTACATACCCGACAAGATCAAAATCAGCTTCATCTGAAAAGATGATTTTTTTTTGGCATAATCGGCATCTTCTGTAAGTAATGTAAGTAAGGAATGTCGCAATATTTCCCAGCGTTGTTCAAGCGTATACACAATCATATTCGTTCAGCGGAAGGATAAAACTAATTATCTGTCAAATCAGACATGAGCTAAGTGTTACCATTCACGAAATAAGCACTAGTTGAAAAAAAACGTTAGATGGCGGACCCTTTATGTTTCGATACGGTGTTCAGACATACACCTTTATTGAGATTATCGCAATAAATACCATTATTCCATACAAAATTTCAATATTGTTCAATAAGTCCGAAATGGCTATAAAATTTAGTAAAACTTGAAATACAACACTGTTCACAAGTGTGTTTAGTCAGCGAAACTATCTACAGTGGCAAATGTTAAGAAAATGTTGAAAAAATACGTTAGAAGTAAGGTGAGTAAAGCTGAGGGCAAGTTTATTAAATCTATGATTTATAATTAAAAACAAATAAACCAATTTCTTTATTAAATAAATAGGTGTCAAAATTAAGAAGTAGAGAAGGGGCTGGAATGAGGCCAGTGAGGCAGCCCTTCTAGATATTTGGCCAAGCAAAATGGATGGGCTTCGTGGATACAGGAAAAATAGCCACATCTACGCAGAGATAGCTGATGAGCTCATTTAGTAGTGTTACTCTTGTAGTCCACGGGATATACAAGTAAAGTTGCAGAACTTTACAAAGCGGTACAGGTATTTAGTTAATTCATATGTACATAAAGAAACGTTATCAAAATGTTTTAAAATTAACATTTTTGCAGAAAAGAAATGATGGCAATGGAAGTATGTGGTGGATAATATTAATTTCTTTTTTAAATAGGACTTTATTTACATTTTCGTAGTTTTCAAAACAAATTTCAACGACCAAACAAAATAAAAACAATTTTATTTTCTAACTTTCAAATGATTATGGAGTAAGCTATAAACCGAATATTGACTCAATTAGGAATGCATCTGAGCACAGTATAAGATCGTGACTTAAAAAATAACTTATTTTGGCTCTCCTGAAAAATTTGATTTTTACAAAAGCGCTGTTATTCATGAAAACGATAGTCAATAAAAAAAATATGCTGCATATTAAAAACAAATGTGCTCAATTTAAAATAAGAATGCTTTGCCATAATGGTCACAAGCCTGGTACCATGATATTTGTTCGTGATATCTCACTTAAGAGCATTTCCTTATAAACGCTTAAGTTCTGCGGAGATATTAAAAAGAAAAATATAAAATAACTTACCTTACTTAACTTATACATGACTTATCTAGCATTACACCTACATTTTATTACTTTCGACTCAGATTTCAATCAAATTTTCAAAAATATTTTTTGACGTTTTCAGACAGTAAAATGATAAAGAGTCAAACACTGTTGCCCTTCTACAAAATTGATACCAATTTACAGGATTGTGGCAAAATTATAATTGCAAGCTTAAGTTATTTTGTGAATATATTTAAACAATTATTATATTTTTTTCTTTAAATTTAATGCACTTGTTCAACAATAGTGTATTAACTCGAGATTTTAAGCTTAAAAATTTTCTCTAAAATCTGCAATTAGATATTTACATTTACCTTCTGTTTTGTATATGCTAAAGAAACGCATGATCTAAAATTTATTTTTCATGTACCTTTGATGTAAAATCAAAAAGTATTTTGAATCTGTTGAAACTTTTTAAATTTGTTAAACAAGTCGTTTTTATTGCAATAATTTTATTAAAATTAAATTAACAATAATAAATTTATGTATGATATATTCTTAGTACTTCTAATGATATATCAAGCAAAAGAAAAAAAATGGAGAAAAAATTAAAGTATCAAAGTAGAAGTATAGCAATTTTTGCAATTCTATGCTTCGACGATATTTTAAAATGAACTTTCACTTTCTTATGTAAACGAACCAGACATTTTTTATGAAATTTTTATTTCCATTACGAATACAGAAATTTCAAGAAGTTACTCTAATGCCTAAATGTAGTTTTTGCCGTTCACTATTGAATTTATTCAGTCAATTTGTATGTTCTTAGTATGAAGTGCAATTGTATACCAGTAATAATATGAACTGCTTCCAAATTCTGGAACATACGACAAAACAAAAAAGTTTCTTTGGAAAATATATTAGATGAATTATAAAAAACATTCTAGGCTCGCTAAAAAAATTATGTAGATCATTAGATAATCATCTTAATTGAAAATGCTGTTGTATTTAAGCGCTTTAAGCAATTAATTCGTTATTTAAAAATTTTCATTTAATTATTTATTAGAGGAAATATTAATAATATCAAGGATTTATGCTGCCACAGTCACTTCAAAGGATTGCATGTGTAAAAGATATTCTTATCATTTAGGAAAAAATTTTTTTTGACAAAAAAGTTGTACAGCGCAACACAATATGAGACATTGAAAAACTGACAGGAATACCCATATGAATATGAGAAGTCAGGCATACAAATAAAGGCGTGTATGTGCAACAAGCACAAGTGCAATCAGATGGCCATGGATGTTGATGACAGTATTACCATGGCCATCATTATTGTCAACATCATCATCGCGATTGGCAGCAACGTCATTGGCATCATCACCATATCCAAATTTCAGTAACAGAATCGCCATCATCAAACAAGAATAATAGTGAAAGCTTCAACATTAATCAAGAATGATGTCTGTAAACGAGTAACAACAATTGAAACTACAACTGCATCAAATAGAGAGACATCAGCAATTGTGAAAGAATATTTTGAAAAAAAAAAAAATAAATTCAACTGAAATTTCTATTAAGCAGATGTTGCCCATATACTTACGTATGTATGTATGTAGTATATGCATTTACTTATACAGACGTATATTACATACATATGTAGATATATACATGCATACACAAGAAGGATTTTCATGTATTCGTTACCATTCTCTATGCATGTTTGTGCATGCTTGTTTGTTCAGGGTTATACTTTAGTGTTGGTTGCATGATTTCTCTGAATCGAGTTTGACATCCCATTCGTAGGCCACTTCAAATGAATGAACTTTTTTTTTGTACGTATAAAAACAAAATCTCGATTTATCGCAATGCGTTTCTGCCAGTTTGTTAAGTGGTAGAAGGCAGTTTTTTTAAATGAAAAGTAATGTTTTTAATTTGTCCATATTAATGGTCAATTAAAGGTAAATTAAAAGCCAATTAACAGGGTCAATTGAAGTTTTTTTCTAATGGCTTGAATACAGATTGTGAAATAAATAAACATGAACAAAACATGAAAATGTGAAAGTAGTTATAATTAGCAACATGTGGTGTAAGATTACACTTTTTAAAGTGTCTTTTTCAAACATAAATTGACAGTCGTAGAAGATTCAGTATCTTAAAAAATGTCAATAATTTTGGATATCAATATTACTGGTAGTTTTTGTAAATGGTTACAAAGTAATGAGTGTCATTTATCTATCTACCCCATTATTTAAGTATAGATTTTTAGGATATTGAAAATCAATACCACGTCTGTGTGCATTTTATTTAAATTTATTTATTTTATTTATTTTTTTGCTGTATTATTATGTTTATATGCAAAGTGTGGTCGAGTGGTTAAATATTTGGTCATTGTATGTCCAGGCATTTGTTCATCACTGTGAGTAAAAGGATGCTGGTTAAACGGGGAACTTAAAACTTATGAAAAAAAATATTTAACAAACCACTCTGGCATACAACAGAAATTTTATGGTCAAACTTATAGCAATATTCAATGGATGGATGTATTGAACATCAATGGCATCATCACCATCATTGTCCTTGTTGCCTTGTTAAAAGTGCAAAGCAACAACTAGCTACCAGCCCACGATATAGAGATTTTATTCTGCTGCATGGATTGCATGGTTGAATGAATGAGTTCATGTTTGAATGGCTGATTGTGTTGCATAAACTGGAAAAGCTTTTTTAAGCAGCTGCATCATGTACGCATTTGTTTAAATATTTGTGTTCAAGCGTTGATAATCAATGTTGTTTACGCAGCCAATCTCCGTGCAAATGAAGAGATTCGCGCTCGAGTGTGAGTGTTTGTGTCTCACAGTATGTGGCAGAGATGGGTGTGTGTCAAGAGTGGTTATTTTTTAATTGTGTACATGAGTTTTGGCTGCAGGGTATTTGGCGATTAAGTTTAATTTTCCTGATTCTGTTTCTGTTGGTGTTAAATGAATTGATATCGGAGGCAAATGTGGCAGCCTGAAGAGGCCTACTTAACTGACACAATATGAATAAAGGAGATAATTCGTAGTAAGAATATAGCATTTGAATGATAATTATAAACAAAATATTAATCGATATATACAAATCTAATAAACATATGTACATGCATATATAGTAATTATTTTTGCCCTTGTTTTTTTTTTATCAAAGTGACTGCTATTTAACAATTAAACTATTTGGCGTACACGTGCACTGCCTTGCCTCATTAGACGAAATAAAATAAATTTTAAATAAAAACTGTTTTATTCATTCGAAGATGTCACAAGCAGGAATGTTCACATATGGGATTAAAGATTAAATTAAAATTAGCTCGATTATTTATATATCAACAGTCAACAAAACGATGAAAGAAATTGGATTAATAAATTATCATATTCGGCCTCACTTAAATTTAGCTGGCGCCTACTAGAGAATCATTTACTTTCTTCATATAAAAATGAATTGTTGAAGTTCCCGCTTTTTTAATTATTGAACCAGTTTTAAACTGTGTCAAACAAATGACGGTAATTCCTGCCATGACAGGAATTTAGCTGTGAATTTAGAATTTAGAATTGAACTTTAGCGGGAATTCCCATCGTTAGTTTATTTAAAAATATCTGAATGACGAGAATTCATTCCCGCAATTCAGCCGAATGTGCTATATTGTTATATAAAGGTTTTACTGTGTGCCTAAGGAAATTCCGAAAAACTACCAAAAATCTGCATTGGAGTCCCTACAAACAGGCAAAATAATTTTGTGCTCATAATTTCTGTTTTCAAAAAGAACAATAATAATGGCCATTATTTCGAAAAATAAAATAGTATTGTGAAAATTCTTTATAAAGGATGCACTACAATTCTGTTGCTACTGACATACAGACTGGCTGACTGACTTTGGGTATTTCCAATCGACAGATAAACAGGAGATTTTTGTCTCTATGGCTTTCTTTTCTGTATGTTTTATGTGGATATTTTTATTTTCGCTGGATTTGACAATGCAGTGGATTCAATTTAAAGATTTTTTATCCACAAGTGAATGCGAAAATGTAGGTGAGAGTGCATCACTTTGTGCTTGTGTTTCTCTTAATGTTTACTTTCGCACACGCACACACGTGTGTATGTGCTTTAGTTTATTTAATCTGTGTTGGGTGATATTGTTTGGTCAACATTGTTGGTCAATCTGTTTATGGTTAAAATATTTGTAGGTGCATGCGTGAAAATTTATATCGTAAGCAACAGTAGTTGTTATACAACAAATACAACAATATCCTCATTTTATTGTGGGTATGTGAGTGTAAATATTTGCTTGTGTGTACATCATACCTGTTAGGCATCGTGCTATTTGTAATTTGTGCTGTTGTTTGTTCGAATTTATAATAAGAGGAACTAACCCATATATACCAGAGATCTGCATGATTGCACATCAAATGGCATAAATTTGCATTTTCTGAAATGAATATAAAACTAGCATTTAATATAAAAAAAATAAAGATGCTAATGCATGATGCATGTCAACGATGCTGTTGTCAATAAATGTAGCATTATCTGTTTATTCATAATATTCACAAAAACAATGAATCAGTATGATTTTTTTGAAAATGTCTTAAAAAATTTTCTGACAAATACAGTTTAATGGGATATTTTTAAGGGAGCCAAGCTGTTTTATCTTATAATATATTTTAAAACGAGAAAAATGATTAATTAGCACAAAATGAAGAGATTTTGGAAGAAAATAATAGTTTCATTATCTTAAGACTTCATTTAGTAAACGTGCTTTTGTGAGTTATTTCATTACTTTACAAAAAGAATGAAACAACAGTAAGAATTTTTTATTTATTTTTACTAACGACCACTTAAAACACAAGAACGAGTTAATTACAGCCAGTTGTTAGAGAGTTAACACTGCAAGCAATGTCATATTGATATTAAAAATCAAAACAAAAGTATTGTAAATATAAGTGGAGAGCGAAAGTGAATCAACTCATGCAGCTCTCTGATGTATACCGACATTTATTTGTTGTTATATTTGCAAATATATAAAGCACGTGGTCTGTTGGAAAGGCAAGTAGCCAGCAGGCAAACAGTATTAATTAAAAAGATCTGGTGTACTTGTTTAAAGATGCCGTTACACAGGAGCAATGGATTGTATGCGTAGAAGGAAAAGATTTTATATTGTAAGATTTTCATCAAAGAGATGATGTGATATAATTAAAGTGGTTAGTAATTTAATTTTAGTAACCTAGAGAAAAACTTGAAATTGGTTAAAAAATTAAAACCGTTTTCAATAACGGCTTGAGTTTTTCAATCGCAAGTACATATAAACTTTATAGCACGTTAAAAGTGATATTCGCCTGTCCTTAAGATGATTTTGGGTTTGTAAATGAATACTTTACTAAGAAATAAGAAACAAATTGCTCAGCTGCTTTGAAGCTGACAGAAGAAATAGAATTGGGATCTCTTTTTGCATTAGTGGCTCTTCAGAGAAGGCGGACTATGAAGTTTATAGTTTGGTGATGTCAACACGCAATAGTAGCCAAGAAAGAGTGACACTACACAACACGACGCTTAAGAGATAGAAATTTCATTTAACATAAAAATATTACTGTTTATTGCAGATTTTGGTATAAACCATTCAGCGGGTCCATGGTAGAATAATACAGGTAGTGTCGAAGCTACAACAGCAATGCTTTTAGGTTCAAAGCTATCAAAAAGCACAAAAGAAAAATGGCAAAATTGTTGCATTTTCTATAAATAATTTTATTTCTTTTCCATTTCTTATTTGCATTGGAAACAAATGTTAAAGTGTGCTTTTTTAGTAGTGTGGGCGTGTGTTATTATTACATAATCAAGTTTTGATAGCTGCGAAAAAAAATTTTGTTAACGCTTCGCTACTACATGTATTATTCCACCATAGGCGGTTCACAGTTTTTTGAAAATAATGTAACCTTGAGCAGCAAGTGCTACTTATCAATCATAGCAAATTTCTTCTTGCCTCAATTGAACGATATGAATGCCGAAGCAGCTCAAATAGAATGGAGCTATATGCATGAAAACGAAACTTAATTTTATTAACAGCAAACGAAATTAATAGCGCCATATTAATTGGAGCCACTTGAAAGCTCCAATAGATTGCGTTGCTTAGGGTTATTCCATAATAAAAAGAATCACCGTTTCTACTGAATCCTGTTTCATTGGTTCTATGCTCGATTGCTTCCTTCAGTGCATTTTCATATTGCTATTAAAATTGTTCCAAAATATTGCATATTTACTTGTTAATAATATCCATGAATTCATATTTTAAAATGTGTTTAATTTCTTAAGATATCTGCTAATAGAAGATTTTTCAACAAGAACTTTATTTTCTATAACAAAAAATTTAGATGAAGATGATTAAAATTTTTATTGTCCACCACGACCACGTTGACAGATGTCGATTCTTTCATCAAAATTTTTTATCTCTTTTTGGCAAAATGGCGGTTCTATTTCGTTAATCACTTCACGGATTTTGAGTTTCAAGGCTGTAATTCGAATCGATTGGCTCCCTATAGACTCTGCCCTTAACATGGCCCTATAAAAAGAAAAAAATCCAGTGGTGTTAGTTCACACGATCTGATCTGGCTGGCCATTTAACAGATGATTTTTTTTTTAATTATGCGATCGGGAAATTTGGTTTGCAATAAAGTGATCGTTTCATTGGCTGTGTGACATGTGGCACCGTCCTGTTGAAGCCACATGCCAGTGATATCCACGTCATCAATAACAGACCAAAATTGAGATGTTAGCTCGCGATAGCGTGATCAATTGACCGTTATCGTTAGCTGACAAGTGGAAATGGGCCTCCTCTAAAAAAATTACTTTTCAGAAAAACCAGCGGGTTGTTCCTCAAAGAATTGATCGAATCTACAGCGATGTGAATGGTCGGCCGGCTTCAATTCCTACACCAGCTGATACTTGTAAGGCTTCAAAGCCAAATCCTTACGCGTAATTAGCAATGTGGTGATTTTGGATAACCCCAACTGTTGAGAACGTCGAGGAACTGACAAATTTGGATCTTTTTTAATACTGTGGCTCACGGCTGTGATGTTTTCAGTTGAACGACCTGCTTGAACACACGTTGGTATGACAAAATTCTTAATAGCGACTTTTACGAAATGTAGCTTTAAAAGAACCACCATTTTCTTAGTCGATTTTAATCATTTTCATTGTAAGAATTGCCAATGCATCTCTACGCATATGTCAAAAGCTAAATGTCCAAACTATTATGTTGTTGGTGTTGCCACAATTGAAAAACAAAGTTCTTGTTGAAAAACCCTTTATAATGATGTTCTTAAGCAGAGTAAAATTTTAATTAAAATAAAATAATAAATGACTTTTGGAGTTCTAGCAGCGTTTTTTATTGATAAAAATAAACAAAAATAAAAACTGCTTGCCAATTAATCTTAGTAAAAATTGATTATTAAATAAAAAACAAATTGAATTATCAACATTAAATATAAACCAAAAAGCAAAAATAATTTCAGTTAAGTTTTCCTTCCCTCCTGTCTGTTGGACTGATAACTGAAAATTAATGATTTAATTAATCAGTAATTATTCAACATGGAAAGAAGACAATGAACTTGAAGCAGTTAAGTTCAAAAGCACAGTCTTAGATAATTAAATAGAAAAATATAAAGAATTCACTTGAGAAAACTAATAACGGTTTAAGTAAATAATATTTAAATTTAAACGTAAGAGCAGATGTAAAGAAAAAATATGCTAACGAAAAATTTAACGGCAAAGAAAAATCATGTCAAGCAGACAGTTGTCTACAGATCATAGAATTTAAGGAATTAATTTCATCCAATGGATAAATTTATTATTATATCGTTACTTATGGTCTTTTGAACTAAATCATAGGACTTCTAAGCTACTCGCACCGCCTGGTAATGCACTGAGGCAGGGCAATCCTTCTTGATTTATAGAACATCTTATACGTTGTTCAGACGTGCAACTTTATTGAGATTATCGCAATAAATAATATTATTGGGCTCAATATTCCATATCAAATTTTAATTTAGTTATTATGCAATAAGTATTAAATTGTTATTGTATAAATATTGAAAAAAACTTAAAATGTAATTCTGTTCACAATTGTGTTTATTGAGCAAAACTATATACAGTGAGTGGTAAATGTGAGAAAAAGGAATATAAAACCGAAAGCTTTAAAAAATCGTGAGTCAAGTTAAAGGTAAGTTTATTAATTTTAAATATATTATTTATAATAAAAAACAAATAAACTATTAATATAAAAAATAACCAATTTTTTTTCAATAAATATGTGTAACAATAAAGAAAAAGAGAGTGGGCTGAAGTAATGCCAGTGACAAAGCCCTTCTTATGACAAAGCAAAACCGATTGGCTTCGTGGACACTGAAAAAAAATGAATATATCTACGACGAGATGGCCCATCAGCTCAGCCAGAAGAGTTACTCTTGCGGCCCACTAAACATTCAAGTAAATAGCTCAGAAACCACTGTGTACTCCCCGGTTAGTAGTATTCTTGCTTTTTGCCACTTTGTGTCGACAAACCACAGAGTATGTCAAAAATGGTACGGTTCATACGAAAATGCTTTTTAAAATACTAATCATCAATTGAATTCCCAGAATGCAGATTGGCGCTTCTGTAAATTGGAAATGTATTAATTAATTTAAATAAAGTTGTTCATATTTCACTTACGAATTTCAATACCATTTGCGTTTTTTCTAATATTGCAAGAAGCAAAAACTGTTGTTTCTTTAAAATTTTCAGAATTTCCAAATTTTTTTTTTCTCCCATTTTGGAATAAAAACTCGATCGTACCAACCCCAACAGCTCATCGTTTCTATTATATAATAGTAATTTTTTTCTAAAAGAGAAATATACTTCCATTTTTGTAAACTTCAAAATAAATTTTTACTTTCAAAATATAAATAAAAACAATATTATTTTCCAGCTGTCAAATGCTTATTGAGTTACCGAAATTTTATTTGTCTGAACACTAAAATAATTTCGTCAATTACCTGAATATTGAACTCAATTAACATGCATGTCTGAACATAAATTTTTTTCAAAATTTATTTTCTTTATAAATTTTGATTTCAAAACTTTATGCAAGTAAAATAATCATATACATAAAAAAATACGATGTTCATAATAGTTTTGGAACAAATATTGCTTCATAATAAAAAAAAAAACTTGTCGCGAAAATTTGAAAAAAATTATAAATAGTTTTTGTAACGACATAATTCTGCTTAATCGATAAAAGATAAAATGCTATACATATAAGCTCGTTTTCTTTACATTTTATTGCAAAAAATAAATTTTAAGAAAAAACCAAAGTTCCTGACTGCGAAATACTTTTCATAAACGATATTGTTGACATGAAGTTGCATCAGCCCTGCTTAAGCACATCCTTCCCGACAATATGTTTAAAGCTTAAGATTCCTTTTTATTCATATTACAAGTTAAAAAAAATAAAAACTAATAGTTAAATATTTACGACCAGCCCCATTGTGCAATGCAAAATGACTTGTAAACTGTCAATAGAGTCCTTTAAATTTCATGTAACAAAAACATAAAAAGAAATATATAAAATATCTAAGATTTTGCAAAAGATAAATAAATGAAAAGCAGCAAAATACCAGCTACAAAACGCCAACAATTATTGATGGCCACAATAGATCTTTAGACCTTTGGCAGGAAAATAAAAAGTATTAAAGAAAAAAAAAGAAATTTTATGAAATATTTTTGCAACACTCACTCATTTTGCTCTCTGCCACCTTCATAAAATATGCTCACTCCTTCTCATTCCCTCACCGAATGTTTCAGTGTTTGTTTTCAAAAAGTCCTAAGGGAGTTTATTGAAGCAGAACAATACACCAAGCAAATCAGTTACGCCTGTACAAGAGGAAAAATTTAAAGGAAAGGGGAGCTATATACGTATGTATGTACAATATAGGGTGTTTTTTTTTGGACGTGAACAACTTTCAATAGAAATCAATGGCGCATATTTATTAAGATACTTTTAGTTCCAACTTAAGTCTGATCTAAAGCAATTCCTAGTCTATTTAGTTTTGACTTATCTGCTTAGTTGCAACAAAAAAGTTAGTTTCAAATGAAACTAAAATTAAATTGTAACTTCCTTCACTTAAGAAAAAGTCATAAAAAATAGAAGAAAAAAGTTTGAAGATATTGAAGTTATGAAAAGATCTGAGTACAAAGTTGCTCTTCTAAAATGGTTGACGATGAATTTTTTAAAAAATTTCATTATTAATACAACTTAACAGTTTTTCAAACAAGAAAAAAAAAACAAAGTAGAGATGTGATTTTTAGAGCAGTTCATCTAATGTTTTTAAAAAAAAAATTTAAAACAAAATAAGTAGAAAAATTTGTTCTTCTTAATACAGTGAAAATAAAATTGCATTTTTATACATCGCGTGAAAACTTTACCGATATTTTTATACATAATTTAATATTTTAATGTCACATACTTGAGCCAAAGAGAACGACAGAAGCTTTTAGTGAATAAGCTTTTTATCTTGCTTGTGTTTTAGGATATTTTTAAAAATAGTATGCAACTATGGACCGGCTTAGATTATTCTTAATTTTATGTAAACCTTATAAGCTCATTTCCAAAAGTTATTTATCCGAAATGAGAATAAGCGCGCGTTAAATCTGCATTAACTTATATCAATTTAAGGTTTTGCTCCTCTAAACAAATCACCCATTACATGGTGCTCGAAGCAATGGTGCGTTTCAAGTTTTCAATGAAATTAATCGTTTTGAAAGAAGAAAAAAAAGTAAATACAAAAATAGAAAAAAAACGTTAAAAAAGAGTGAAAAAGAAAGGAATCTAAGTAAAGAGAATCCAATAAAGGTTTATTCCACTCAAATTGACAGGACAACTTTATCTAAAAACATGTTGGTGAGATATATACATTCCATGGAAAAAGTACAGTAGTGCGTGTATTAGCTGGACACATATTTGCTTCGGATTCCTTAAGCTCCTAGGAATCCAAACTAAGAATACTACGCTTGGATGCTTTTAAAACTTCCATTTTCACGCATTTTTAGTTTATTAATCCTACTGGAAAGTGTTTGATTATTTGGGAAATATATATGTATGCAATTGCATGATTTTTCTCGTGCAACCTGTGGAGACGGAGATACAATATAAATTCATTTCGGAAATGTTTATGAAATTTAGCCCTCATTTTTCCAATTAATACTTAAATATAAGTTGTTGAACTGCTTTGGTTTACATTGAAATGAATTTTTTGGCTTGAGTGTAAATCTAAGTTTACCCATTTCTTCTCAATTTTTAAAAAATTTATTATCCATCGTCAAATCGATGGGATGGTGTAAAATAAAATATCCAAAACGATTTCTTATTCATGATTATTTTATTAAATCACATGTATAATATGTATTTACTCAAGCATCTTCTGTTATTAATAGGCAAACACATTTTTTAGATCCCTTTTACAGCCGTAATACTGAACCCATTATGGAAAGATTTATATGTTTTTAAACGGGTTTTTACATAGATGTGCACGATCTTAATTTTATTTAATTTTTTCGATATTCAGGGAGCTATTAGCGTCTAAAGTTGCTACTAACACATGTACACTTATTACTCATGCATGTATCAGCTTCAACTTGAAAAATAAACAACGTGTGCATGCGTGTGCTTCCAATATTCTTTTGTATAGAAATTAGACAGGATTTAAAGTTGTTAATTTAGAATGGTTTTTGTTTTTGTAATTTATCGTATGTGCATATTACTTTAAATGTTTAATGTTAATACCTAGAATGCGGTCGATTGAGTCGACCGCTGGATACACTAGCAGTTATTAAAGAAAAAAAGTTATGCACTCTAAGCTTAAAAGTATGTAAAATTTCAATTACTCTGACAACTAAATTTAGTTGTATTCACAAAAAGAGAATTTCCCTAAATTTGTGCTATTCACAATCGATCTGGCCAGTAAATTTGATTGTATGTAAGCATGTATGCGTACACAAAAAAAACCAAAGAGAAAGGAGTATGTACATATTGTCTTTGTGCTCTCTCTTGTTTTCGTATGGTTTCTAACTGTTTGTAAGCTGTGCCTGTTTTTATTTATTTGTGTTGTGTTATTTTGAATGATGCTAAATGGAATAAAGTCGTGTAGGAAACTTTAAATTTTATTATTTTCAAACTGTGTTAAAACAGAACCGTGCGAAGGGAGAATTAGGTGTACTACTATTATATCAGTAGACCTTGGAAGAACATTTTCATTGTACAAAAGTTTAATCGGATGTAACAGACAATGTATTTTACTTGAAAATCGAAGTCAAATAGCAATAAAAGGTTTGTTTTATTTTAACAAAATTTTTAATTTAGCTGTCGTGATCTTCTTAGAAATTGAATTACATTTTTTGTTTTTCATTTAGTTGCTTTCTTTCTTAATTTTTATAATACTTATAAATTTTAAAATTTCTGTAAGGAACATAGGGCCTCTCCTCATTCTCATTGAACTATTTTTATCTCGTTTAAAATGTAAATGTTTTCAAATTAGTGAATAAAAAATATGAGTGAATTATTAAGAAAAATTTAATTTCTTTTTAAGAATATTTTTTTTCAGCATATTTTCACTTTTTTACTGCATATTTAATGCGCATAAAACATTTTTTTAGAGCATCTTTTCGGTTTCCCTGTTGATTAAATTTGTACTGTGTGCACTATAAGTTTTGTAGAGCTATTGTTTTTAACACTGATAACAAAAGCTAACGCAAAAACTTTACTCCCAGCTCCATTAAAATGTTCTCTTCGGTGTTTTGTTAGAAAATTTTTATTCCCGGTTATACATACACATGTGAAAAAATATGTGTGTGCAGAAAAACGAACAATCTTACCAATTCGTTTCGGTTATGGTCGTGGTTTGTATGTCATTTCAATACATTTTTGTTTCAAAAATATTTATTTTTTTTTGTTATTTACTTTTTGCTTTAAGTAAAATAGTATTGTTTTATAACTACTTTTCTTCGTCCTTTGCAACGAAGTTGTAATCAAGTGCATTTTTTTGTTGCTTAAATACACATTAATTATTTCCACAAACAAAGTGTACTATTAAGTTTTGGCATTTGAAGTTTTGGGTCTTTCTCGTAATTTTTTAAATTTTGTTGCATTTTTTATTTAATTATTAATTCAAAACTTATATTGATAAATGGAAAATTAAGGCTTAATTGCAGTTTATTGAATATATGAATAAAGTTAAAGGAGTTGTTTGGCTCGAGTACAATTCAGGAAAAAATAAATTTCTTTTTTTTTATTAAAATTTTAATTAGAATTGTTATTTATATTTGTTCTTTCAAAATTATGTAAGGGCTATAAGGTCAAAACAAGTTCCTTCCAGTATTCTCTATCTTCTGCACGATGTTTCATTTCATTTCAGTTTAAGTTTGAGTTGGACGTTGGAATCCCTATGGGTTCCACTACATCATCATCTCTTGGTTTTCGCAGGATGTGACCTATCCAAGTCCATTTCCGTTTTCATGCTGGATCGGTTGTTGATTAGTTTCCGACCACAGGTAAATGTTTTGGAGATTGTTGTGGCCCAGTACACCCGTAGAATCTTAATTAGACATTTCTTTGCAAAAACTTGTATGGCTTGTATTAAAGACATGTATTGTTCCATCCAAATGATACAAGTTTTTAAAATTATTGCTTCTTTTGCGTACTTGTACGTAAATTAGGGCTTATTCTATAGTTGCTATTTGTGTATATTTAAAAAGATTGAGTGCGTAGAAGTAAAGAGAAAGAAAGCGTAACATATTTGTGTTCAAAACGCATCAAAATGAAGTAACAATCGCCCCATTAAAAAACCTACCAAACAAGTTTAGAATTTCTTTTTTAATTAAAATGTATTGAAGTATTATTGCACAAAAAGTATAATATTTTTGTATTAAAAATATAACAATAAAACAGTCTTTTAGAATTAGTTTGTATTCATTTGTGCTAGATAATAATTTTTTTAAATTTCATATTATACAATATAATTTCATTCTACACAAAACTATTTAATAAGAGATCAACGATTAATAGTAAGGATTCAAAAATTAATAATAGTTCAGTATTTATCCTTTTATGAAAATATTTTTAAAATTCAATATTTTATCAGAATATTAATATTTAATAGTTAACAAAAAAAGAAAACTTAACAAGTGTTGTGTTTTTCTTCCGACGGGGTTTGATGCAATTTGAAATGAATTTCCGTCATCCCACGTCAAATTTGGTTGATAAACAGACCGGTTTCGGCTATGTGCCATCTTCAGTGTTCTCAGTTACTGAGAACCAAATTTGACGTGGGATGACGGAAATTCATTCCAAAAAACTTAACAAATTTGTACATAAAATAATATAAAGCATTTGTTTGCGTACATTAATTTTATAAATTCTGCTTAAAACTTTTTAAAAAGAGTTTACAATTTTATAATAATTATTCCTAATTAATAAAGCTAATATTTTCATCATTATTGTTATCATCTGGCCATAAAAAAGATTTCAATTCAAATTCAAATGTTTTATAAACATCATTACTATTAATCTGACAAATAATACTATTAGGAAGTTGGTAAGTTTCACAACAAGAATTTCCCATTTTTAACTCATTTTAATTTGAAGTAATGCATTAATAGCGTAACTTCAATTTAAAGAAATTCATTGAACTGTGAACGCGCATTTGAGTATGAAAGTGACAAAATGTCAAACGCGATATTTGCTAGCGCATGAAAAGGTTTAATATTAACTGCGTCTTTATAACATTTAACTTCAGTCCAAAATTTTAATGTTGAATATTTGGGTTAGGAGTATGTGCAGCGCTTGGAGCTTGGAAAATCATATTGGGCTAATATGTTTCACAAAGATTTAATTGTATTTTCTGCGATGTAACAAGCAGTCCAGAGTCGTCTTTCATAGGTTTACCGGTAGGCAATATTGGAACACAATGATCATAATTTTTTTATTTAAATAAATAATAATGAAATAGAAAATGATAAAACTATATTAATATAATTTAATGTGAAGAACTTTGTGAAAATTAGACAAAAGGACCTGTTTTGATCCGATTGAAAAATTATATATTAACAAGTAATTTACAGAAGTATCTGAGTGTGCATAAAAGCAAATTCTTTCTTGTCCTTTATTAACATATTAAATATGAAGAATGCACGAGTTCTCGAGTTCTATAAATCTGTTAGAGTACCTTACTTGATTGATTTCTATAACGTAAAATGTGTATGTAAGATTCTATGTAACGTGTGCGTAGATAACAATTAACGACATAATCTAGCGTCGATATGTTGTTAGAATGTTCTATTTCGTTCATTGCAGGCATTTATATTAGAAGATTCATATAAATTCCTGCAAAGAATATGTTTTAAAATTTTGTTCGTGCAAAAATATATTTTTAGATTTGTCACGTCTTTATTTACTTTTCTAAATATTTCCTTTGTTTAACTATTAAATATTTATTACTTTTGACGCTCTGTTTTTAATAAAACTCATTTTCAAATCCACTTATGTCACTTTTAGCGGATGTCAATTTCTGTAAACTAATGCACTTGAGTTTTAAGCAATTTTTATTTTTAATAATTTTTGTTCAACATCAATCATAAAAAATATTTTTATTGCCGTTTTTTATCCGTATTCAACATTTTTTGTGACACATACTTAAAAAAAAAATTGGGGCATTAGGCGAACATAAATTTTCTATTTATGTTGACACATCCTTCATTTTCATAAAACATTCTCCATTAAACTGACAGCAGTTTTCGTACCCCAATGAGTTTTTCGTTAAACCATTTTAGCAATAAAAGAGAATCAAAAAATAAATAAATAAAAAATGAATATAAAACCTCCAATAAAAATTATTGTTTAAGGAAAGACAATAGAGAAAATAATAATTTTGAAAACATACTTTAGCACTTGACAATTTCAATGAATTGAATAGATTTATGGGAGGATAAAACACATGGCACAAAAGTATTCGAGTGTAAGTGAGCAAAATAAAGGAGGGCAGAAGCAAAATGTTTGTAAAATCGCCACTACATTCATGGAAATACAGTGGCGTTTGAGAACATGAAATTATAATAGAGATAAAAAGCTCTTTATAAATTTTAAATTTATACAACAAACTTTTGATGCTGTATTTTTCTATTCAAAATAATTTTTAAGCAATTAACAGTTCGTCGGTAGTTTGTCTTAAATTTCAAGATCTGTTCTTGTTGCTTTTTCTCCCGGAATGTTGCACTTTGTTCATATTAACGATTTTGATGTAGACAAGTTTCTGTTTACTGGGTTATGTTATTTTGCTACAATCACTGTTTATAGAATGTGGTGCAGCTGGTGATGTTGTTGGCGTTGTGGCTGACCGTTTGAATATTTTTGACAGCCGGCCAAAGGATGTGGTTAAAAATATTGCCAGTGACCACTACAATGAGGTTTAAGGTTTCCAGATACAATAAAAAATTCTTTGTTTAAGTTTTAGTTGCAGAGCTGGTTTTATTTTGAAAAAAAATGTCAATGACTGTCAAAATTTTATATTGTTGATATTATTATTGCAATTTCTGAATTAAAAAAGGAATATTTTAGTTATGTACATATTTTATTTCTTTTAAATTTTTATTTTGTTAAATACTGCACACCCATTGAAATTCTTTTGCAATTTATTTTTCGTTTATCACTTTTAATTGCCAAGACCTCAAAGCACAAATCCGTAACAGCAACTCATGCACATTTCCTTCGAATATTATGTTATTTCCATCAATAAAATATTCTTAGTAAAAAAATTCCATTATCGTTTGATTTCTTTATTTTGCCGTATAAAAGCATTCATTGCTTTGTAGTTTCACAAAATATCTTAAGCAAAGTTCAAGGTAAATTTCTTAGAACGTTCGAAAATGCTAAAGTCCAAGCAATAATGTTAAATTGCGAAACCTCTGTGAGTGTTACTGAGAAAGTGAAACAGCATTTCTGGAATTTCAATTTCATTTTACAATATAATCATGAACAATTTATTAAAGTACCCCAGCAAAGAAGTATTCAGCAGCAGTAGCAGCAATCAGGGATGTAAAACTCTACAATATTTGAATTATTCTTTGACCTTATTTATTTGTCTAGTTACTCATTGATATCTGTTCTTTTGCAATATAGATCTGTGTTATTTGAATTTAAAAATCAATCATGTTTGCTGCAGTCTTGATTAAAGTTTTAATGAGAGATTTTAACACAAATAAATCTCAAGAGTTTCTTTGTTAAACGCTCTTCCAAATGGATAATACTTAAGGACATGCTAACAGATAATGCATGTTAAAGTAAAAATATTTTTTTTTCAAAAATCTTTACTTTCCATACCTGACTGCAAAGCTTTGTATTGAAATGGCACCGACATTTGTATTGAGGTGCGTGCGAACAATACACAAACAAATGATATATGGAGTGAAAGAAGAATACTTTGAAGTCAACAAAACTAAAAATAAATAAAGAAAAACTTTTATTCTGCAAAATAAATGTAGTACACAAATAATGGCTGAGTGGCGTAAAGGCAACACAAACAGGAGGAGTAGCAAAGGAGAAGCATTAAAAACAATTACTGTCATGACAACCATCAAAAACAGTAACAATAATATTAGGAGGGAAGTTGAACAGTTATATATTAATGTTTTGTCATTATTCATTTGGTTTTAGTTTGACGCATGTTTAATTAAAAGCTGAATCAAGTTAAAAAAAAAAAACATTTAATTTAATCAAAAGATTTCAGTTTTTAATTGAGTCAAACAGTTCTAGCGAAAAGTTCCACGAAGATAGTAACTGCAGCGCATTTGAAGTGAATAACTTAAGTTTTGCTTTATTTTACATTTAAACTTCTCGGTTGGCTGAATGCAGTTTTACATAATGCAAGAAGTATACTACGAAGGATTTGAAGTCCTTTCCCTGGCACCGTCTGTTTAATAAGGTATATATCGAACAGGATATATAGGACACTCTTTAAGATCACTTCGATCCTTTTGTCAATGCTGCATGATACAAATTTAGTCCATCTTTACGATGCTGCTTATTGTGCTCATAGGAGATCACTTCGATTCTTGTGTCAATGCTGTATGATACAAACTTAGTCCATCTATTCCTTCAAATGTCACCAACCAAATATCTAAGATTTAAATAAGGATTTATGTTTCTAAGTGTCATTTATCACGACGGTTTCTTCTATAGACAACCTCGCTTATATGATATACATTTTTTTATTTGAACTTGTTGATTCCTGCTTCCATTGAACTCGATAATCCATAATTTCTATGTAATCAATGACTTCTCCTGTTTACAACCCACTCATTATTTATTTGCGGTTTGCATTTTCTCATTATTAAATACGATGCCACGCTTCAAAATGGCTCTCTGGTTGAGTGTGCCTTTCTTTCTATGGCCAGTATGTATAGTAAAGTTAGCCTCAGTGTTTGATTTATATTTGAAGTCACATAAATTGGCTGGACGGATATAGAAATTAATACTTTTGCTTCTATTGTTTTATTGTTTTAAATTTTGTAGCAGGTAAATTTCGCAGTTTGTTTTAACATTTCATTGTGTAGATGCTGTCTTTGCTTTTATTATTGCTACAAAGCACAACAGCTTGTCAGCTACGAAAAGGTGACATATTAGTACACATGACAGGTAAATATATAACATGGCAGATTTTTATCATTGTCAACAGCATGTCTTACCATCATCGTCATCGTCACCGTCATCGGTATCACTAACATTCCTCACTGTAGTGCGTACTTACTTACATGCCAAAAATGCTGCTACAGTTTTGTACACTTCCAATATGCACACATATACACATACATACACAGATATGAAAACATACATATAGATGTATATTTTTTAAAATTGAAATGGACTTTCTTCTCTTAAAAAACAGTTCTATTGAGAGCTCCGAATGTATCTGTGTTTGACTACCGCATGTGTCACTGGCAGAATAGCAAACAAGTTTTAAGAAACAAAAAGAAAATGAAAACAATAGCAAACAGCAACTACCAACAACAACGAATGCGTAAAGTTTTCTATTAAATAATTTTTTCCATTTTGCTGACAATTGAATTTTTATTAAAAAGTTTTTTAATGTTTTTTTTTTTAATGTTTATCATTTATTTGCTTGTGGTTGGTTTTTAAGTGTTCAAGTGTGGTAATTTCAAAAGAAATTTTTCTCTAAGTGTTACAATGTTGTACTAACGTTTATGATTGACAAGACAAATAAATATACAATTTAAAGAGGGAATTGAAGTTTCGATATAAAATTTATTGTAGAATTGAAATGTATAAAAAGGTTGTTTTTTGTTGAGCAAAACACCTGGTTATGTGTGTTTATTTAGTAGAAAGAGACATTCAAGATGAATTTATTTTCCAGATGGTGTTGAAAGCGCTGCTGATTGTTCCGCCTATAATTTAAAAAATTAATTATTTGTGTTTTCTTTTGGGCATATGAAAGTTGTTACATAAATTTCCTATTTCTGTTATTGGCATTTTCTTCCAACTAGCTGGTATTTGTTGTACTATTGATATAATGAACTCGCCAAAGGCAGATCCATGATCTAATAATACAGGTCTGTTTAGTAGTACAATAAAAAAATATAAAAAACAGGCATTTTGTTTTTGTTTAAAATATCAGGGAAGTCAAAAACAGTTGAAGAAAATTGTATTTTATGTGAGTGATGGAAAATTAAATTTTTCTTTGGTACAAAAAAATATTTTAAATAATATTAAACTGAAATCTTTGTAATTTTTTCTTTATTAACTAAAAACATGTAATGAATTAATTGTATTTGTTCTTGCTTTTATGTTATGTTATTGAAACAAATTTTTACACCAAGATAAAAATTTGAGATTAAAGTTTGAAATTAAATTGACGTTCAGTTGAGGTGCCGAGTCGAACATTTGAGAGTAAAATGCCGACCTTAATGTTAAACTAGATTGATCTTCTTCAAGACTGCGAATATTTATAAAAGTGTATTTTCCGAAATTGTAGTGTTTCTCAAACTGAGTTTATTTATTTATTTTGTCCATAGATATAAATCCTTAAATGCAGTTAACCCCTAGTTTTGGCCCTCCTTTTTGTGATACTGACCGATAGTTAATATTTCGGACAAAGAAACTATAAGTGTTAAATTGACATATCCATCAAAAATAGGCTTGTACTTGAACCATATTTTATATTAAGTCGTCCATAGAGTATCGTAATTAATTAATCCAAAGATTAAAAGTATTAAAAATTAAACTATTATAGAAAAATTTAATTTCAATTACATATTTCTCAAGTTGAAAAAACGCCAAACTTTTATGGAGAATGCTATTTTTCAGAAGTTACTTTAAAATGATTTTCAAATGAAGTAACATCCAAAGAAATATATGTAGTTGGGAGTTATGACATTTCCATGTCTATTATGAAGGCTAATTTTTTGTGACGCTTTTTAAATTGGGAAAATATTAGAATTGATCAATTTTTTCTTGGGGCTTATTTAATTTCATTGCGACTTATTTAATTTCTTTGGGAGTTATCATATTTGTCTTAAAATTGCGGTTCATACAATTCTTTTGTTCTTATTTTATTTTTGTTTAGACTTTCTTTCACTCTTGTTAGGACCACTTTAATTGCGAGAAATTTAATTTCTTTTGGAATTATTGTATTAGGAATCATTCAATTTACAATTTATTTCATTTTGCACTTTAGTTGTTATTACATTTTTCCCCCTTTTTGGCCCTTTTTTCATTTAGCATGGAAATTATTTCATTTGCGAGCTGTTATTGCAAATCGTTCTTAATTTAAGATCGAAGTTATTTATTAATTGAATATGTAGCGAGACCTGTAAAAGCATTTTTAAAAGCAAGCTTAAGATGTCGTACGCTTTTAAAATACTTTCACTATGTTATATATGTTCAGATATACTGGAAAGCGATTGTTCAACACGTAAAAGTCAAATTAGTTTGAAAGTACTAGAGAAGCAACAGCTTATCATCTGCCACCACAGTTATATCACTAGCACTACTTGCAATGCGGCTAGTCCTGCCAAGTGCAATTAATACATCCCGTACCACTTCAATTCCGACAACTACATAATAATCTCTCAGGGTATAAAGTAGCTTTCGAGTTTCCGCAGGTGTTTCAGTGGGCACTATTAGTGGTACGCTGGTTGCTAGTATTGCCTCAGCTCTACAGTCGGCTGTTATTAATAATAAACAGCAAAAAAATAATTTATAAGATAGAGCACAATGTAGGAAGTTTTTTTTTATGAAAAATGTTATTTCAAATAAAAAATCTTTTTAGTATTAATATAAATGTATAATTTTGTATGTGAATTCAATCACCAGTTCGTTTGTTGCCACGTGTTGCTAATTCGGCTTGAAATCGCCTTGGAGACATTCAACAAATAAGTCGAGGCTAATTCATAACAGGTAGACTCGCCTAAATACGCTTAGAAAAATACCTGCTTTGTTTTTCAAAATCAACGTCAAACACTAAATATAAATCAAACATAAACCAATTTTGACAAACGAAACAGATCAAAATGCAAGGAGATGCAGGGAAAAAAAAATAACCAGCTGAGCTGTCGAGACCACCTGTTATGAATTCGCCTTGCTAATAAATATAAATAAATAATAAACAGCATAAAAAGTAAAGAAGATCAAATCTAAGGCGAATTCTTTTTACAGACGGTGTTAAAAGCACAGCTGACTATTTTGCCGTGGCCACTATAGATTTCACAAAGTTTTTTTTTCATATAGTCTGTTGATTTTACGCTGTAAAGAATAATATATTGCATTAAAGTACGAAATATTTTTGATGGGAGCATATAAATAATGATGAAATGTGCTAAAATACTTAAAAAAATGTCTTTTTGTTTCTGACATTTTGATGCAATATCTCGCGCAAATCTCTAAAAACAAAAACAAAATAAACTAAATAAAAGCAAACGAGAAAGAAGGAGAAAAATTAAATAAAAGTGAAATAAAAGAACATCTTAGTTTTGGCTCCATGAAATGATCGACAAGTGGAGGGACCACTCGGTGCGCTTAAGGTACACCGTGATAACATTTTTTATTCGAAATTTCTAAGCTGTTGGTCATGCTATGAAAACCATGAATAAGGTTGAATGTAAAATTGGAACTCAGGCCCAGTCTATAGGATGTGATTCAATCAGTTCCTTTGTTCTTGTGTACATGTCGTACCCACATGCATGTCCATCAGATCTTTCAAGTAGTTCCAAATTAGAATGGTGAAATGCAAGAGATTCTAAAAATATTCCAGCAGATTGTTGACTCCACCCTGGAGCTCGTTGTCCTGTCTAACATTTCCTCTACATTCGTCAAATGGCGTAAAGACGTTGCATGTACTCATTGTGTCCAGGGGTTTTCAGCCTATCCTTACGTTCCCATTTCCCGTAATATTTACTACGAACATATCTATGTCCTAGCACCCAAACTAGTTCAATATCATGCGTCTGAGGTTTGTTAAGGAAATTTATAAATTTTCCTTTTAAATATAGTTTTCTTCAAACCTCAAATAGTTTCTTAAACTTTAATTTGCAGACTTCTGCTTGAATTTATTTCAGCAAAACAGTATTCGTCAACAATAACAAAGGAAGTCAAACAACAATTACAAGCCATCTAAAAACTCTCCTTAGAGTGATTTACTTAACAGGGTTATTTGCCTCATGCCACCTACAAAATAAACACAAAAGTAACAATAAAAAGAAGAGCGCAAAAATAAAGAAAAAAAATTTCATTTAGACTCCTTTGAGAGGTCATTTAGTTTCAGTTCATTTTCTTTGTTTAATGGTTAATGTTGTTTCTTTTGTTGTTTTCTTGCAATATATTTTGTTTCTTTTATTATAGCCACTCTATTTCTTTTTAAGGCAACAAGAAAAAAAAACAAAAAACCTTTTCTATACGTTGAAGTGTGGGAGTGACATGTGTAGTATATGCAAGTTTTCCTTATTTTTCATTATAACAGAGTTCGAGTGGTAGGTTTTCTTTCTTTGCCATTGCTGCTCTTGCTGCGGTCCCCTCTTAAGGTTAAGCGTTTAGCCAACAACCAACAACAAAAAATTCTTTGGTTCGTTGAAGAGGATATGTTATTGTTGACAATATAATTTTTTTTTTGTTTTCCTGGAAAAGAAAAGAAAAATAAACTTTTTTCATATTCTTTTAGTTGAGATCCTGGTGTTGGTTTCTTTTATATTCGATTTTATGTCTTCGAATGGTTGTCTAGAATATCTCAAATGCAAAAGTGTAACTCAAGTCTATAGAAGACGAATTTTGAATATTTTATTCTTGGATTTTATTAACTAATTTCATTATACAACAAAATCAAACTTGTGTCTTTGTCAAATGCCTCACATGGTGTTAATTGTTCTTGACTTAGCAAAACATTATAATTCTATTAAACAAACTTTGGTTTCTTATTAATCTGGAAACTAAAACCTTGTTATAATTTCCATAAGAGCAGTTATGTGAAGGACGTTTAATCATTTGCTGCCATGAATAAGTGGTCCATTTACAAGACTGTAACTTAATTTTTGGTTGAAAGATCTTAACAATCAAAAATAACAATATAACTAAAACTCCGCCGAAATTAAATGCAAAACGATGCATGCATGTTGTATTTTGGTCCTCTCTGACAGAATCCGTTGTACAATCATTATTTTTTTCCATTGTACTGTGTTATTTGCTCATAAAATTTTTTGAAATAATTGATTTCATCTGTTTCTGATTAATTTACCGAATAAAGATGTGTAATATTTTCTATTTATTGTTGTTCGTATTCTCAGCCATGAAAATAATGCCATAAGAAAGTCGGGAAATAATGGTAGCACCCTTGAGAGATATTTGAGTTCTTAGTTCATCACATGATCTTGATCTAATACATCACGTATGAAATTAAACAAAGTAACGTTGAATGTCCCAGCTAAAGCTCTGAAACTTGAAACATATATTTTTCAGGGCCTCTATTTTGGTGTTTCAATGGAAGTCACTCTAGGCAAATTACCTTAAAATCCTTAAAAATTAAAGTACTTAAAGTCCTGGAACAACAAAACCAATGGCAGTATGGAGCTCGTGTCTTAGAAGTAATTGGTCTATGTATTGCGCAGCTGCTTTAGTTCGCCCTAAAATATATTTTCACAAACATTCACACTTAAGTAAAATTAGTGTTAGTTGAACATCCGACCTATGTGATACTACTGCAGCATTCGGAGAAAAATTTGCTTGTTTATTTACTAGTAAGTAGTTATATAACTACTGTAAAATATTGCAGCCGGTATGTAGGCTGTGTGGAGAAGTATGCTCTCTTAATACAAGTCATTACCAAGTTTTTACTGAGATCAAACAAATCAATCATGTGCAGCACCAGTGGCGTATGATCAATATTTTAGCTTAATATCACTTATACGTACTGATAAATATTTCATATACACCTAATTCTGTTTGTGCACAGTATTTTTTTACATGGTTTTGATTGAACATGGTTTTAATATAAAAAACATTTTGTTTTTTGTGTATACATACGAGTACATACAAGCAAATTTACTGGTCACAGCAATTGAAATTTTACATACTTTCAAGCCTAGAGTGCATAACTTTTTTTCTTTAATATCTACTAGTGTATCCAGCGGTCGACCGCATTCTAGAAATTAATAGAAATACAAAAAAAAATCATTCCAAATAAACAACTTAAAACTCTGTCTCATTTCTGTGAAAAATCAAATTGGTCTAACACACATGCACACTTAGTTTATTTTTCAAGTTGCAGCTGATACATGCATGAGTAATAAGTGTGCATGTGTTAGTAGCAACTTTAGACGCTTACAGCTCCCTGAATAACGAAATAAAAAATTAAATAAAATTAAGAGCGTAAACCATTTAAAAATATATAAATCTTTTAGTATTACGACCGTAAAAGGGATCTAAAAAGCGGGATTGCCTATTAATAACATAGAAGATGCTTGAGTAAATGTACACTGTACCCGTGATTTAATAAAATAAACGTGAATACTTTTTCTTGAAAAATCTTTGTTTTTCACTAATTTAAATAGGTTTTAGAGATAAGGAACCAATTACCTATTTTTGCATACGATCGATACCGTATAAAAACAGAATTAGGTGTTGGTATATGTTTTTCGAAATATGAGAACTATGGAAAATCTTTCGACTAATTTACCACTACTACATATATAGTTTATGGCCGTATATATATAACAACTCGAGAATTTTGTAGACTAACGTCAAGTCGCGAACAGGAGATGGCTATCTAGTTGAATTCAAGAAATCAAACCTTTGCTAAATTGTGCTTTTTGTAAATTATATATATGCCGGTTGCCCAAAAAATCCTGCAAAATTTACAAGAAAAAAATATCAAATACATTTTCCAAACTGAGTATTACTAAGGTAAACTCCATAATATTTTTAGTTGGAAAAATCATACATAACACAATAATAAATTTTCTCTAAAATTATTTTAAAAAATTTGTAACCAAATCGTTCATTTAAACACAATTAATTTCCGTTTATATGACACATTTCTATGTGAAAGCTTTTCACAAACTTCCATATATTTAAAAAAAAATTTAAAGCTTTAGACTTTATACGAGTAAAATATTTAAATTTTTTGCTTTAAATAATTCATGAATGCTCTCGCATTTTAAAGTCATTTAAAACTTAATGTCAGCATAGAAAAAAATAAAACAATAAGTTTCAACTTCCTGTTTTCTTGTACATAAGAAGAAAAAAAAAACACATAAATATTTCATATTTCGTTGCCATAATGTCTCGTTATTTACTTACACTCATGTTTTCTATTTTAAATTCAAAGAAAAAAACTTCTCCTTGAAATGCGTAAAACTTTTCAGCAGCATTTTTTTGTGTGAGTTCCAAAAAAAAATATATATGAATGTTCATTTGCTACAACAACGTCATAACTCAAAAAACCTGATCTTTGAGTTAAGAATGCAAAGTTTTTCGTACTATCGGGCTTCATGTTGTGTTAAAAAAATGCACACAAATATGTTGTTTACTCACCTTTTGAGTCGACAATAACTTTATTTATTTTTCCATTGCAGCAAGGGGAAAATAAAAAGTTTAAATTCGTGTTTTTGAGTTAATACATTTTTTAAGCAAACGAGCGATATGTTTAATTTTTTTGTATTCTCAAAATGATGCTGTTCTTTTGGTTGCATACAGCAAGTCTTTTGTTTGACTTTTGTGTAGTTTTAATAGAGCGCCAGAGTATTGAAAAGGAAAATAAGAAATGGCAAGCTTAACATACAAACAGATATCGTAAAATAAAGCAAACAATTGGCCAATACACAAGGTATTGTATTGTAGTATTATTTTTAAATAAATGTTTTTATGAAAATTTGCAACCCCATTTGTACAACATACAACTCCTACAATATGTTGTGAAGTGGTAAAATATTCAAAATCAAAAACATGCACATAACAAGAAAAAACATACACATATAAATACAGATGTACATATAAGGAATAAATCACTTGTTGACATTAAATATTGTCACCGCTTCTTCAGAATGACCACTTTGTTAATAATTAAAACCGCGTCCTATTTGGTATTCTCTATCCGACATAAACTATTTTGCATCTTTACATATTTTCCAATATTATAAATACTCTCAAAGACTTATTTGTTCAATTCACAAACTATTATATAAGATGTATGTATGTTGAATAAATATGTTAGAAATTTGGACAAAACCATGTTTGCCGGTTGCTCTGTAAAATTAGTAATTTCAAAGTGTTTGAAACATCGTAATTAAATAAAACTAATAATTGTTTTGAGGTTGTCTGGAGACAATTATCGGTTGAACTGTGAATTTGTTTGTGAATTTGTGTTGTTATTTGACTGGTTATAAGCCTCATAAGATCCTTAATTGTGCTTAATAAACATGCATACAAGCATTCAATATTCCCTAATTTATTTTTATATAAGGTATCAATTTAGCCTACTGTGTGATCAGCTGTTCGATATATACTACTTTATACAGACAGGCTTGTGTATTTGTTAGTTCGGCGTCGCCATCTCTTTGTTAAGTATACAAAGAAAAAAACTCAATGTAAAATCAACATGAAGAAATGTTTATATCGAGCCATTGTTAATATGTGGAAAAAATCCAAGTGAATTTACTTTTAACATTGTTTTAAGTTAAATCAATGGTTAAAATTTTTAATTTAGTATTAAAATATGTTGATTTAAAATTAATCACATTAAAATAACATTGTACATTTTAAATTTTAGCTTGTACAGAGTTAAAATAACACTAATCAGTGTTTAATTTTGTAATTTCCGTTTTTGTAGTAACAATTACAGTTTTTCATGTAAAATTAACATTGCATATAGTTGAAACAATATTGACTATTGTAAAATCAACATTGTTATAAACATTAAAACTGACATTCGATTACTTTGAAAAAACTTTTGGCAATTTAAATATTAACAAACGTTGGCTTATGTTAAATCAACATGTTAAAAAAGTTAAATCAAATTTGTAAAACATTAAAAATAACTGGAATAATATAAAAAAAATTGCTGTATCTTAAAAAAATACGAAACATGTCGAAACAACGTGAAACATGTTGAAATGAAATTAATTCATGATAGAAGAGAAAAATTAAAAAAGTACACTTTACAGCATTAAAGAAACGTCAATTTTCATTCTATCGCATCAGAAGTGCAGTGGCAGAAGTATAGTGTTATAAATTTGGAGTGAAATAAATTCTTTAAATTTCATTTTGTTCGTGGTACATTACCTCGATTTCGTTATGATAAATTAATGTATTTATCTTGAAAGAGATTTTTATCTTTTTCATTACATTTTTTAACAGCCAACAATAATAATAATAATATAAGAAGCTTTGTGGAAAATTTAGCAACCGGAAGAGAACATATTAACTTGTTAGTGACGAAATATTATACTAAACATTCCAGTTGTTCAAAATACGACACAAGGTTCCCAAGCCTATTTTTACAATTTTTTTCAATTAATAATCGTAAAATATATTTAAAAAACAAATATCTGTAAAGCTAAATGTATTTGCTATATGTATGTGTTTATACATGAATAAAAATAAAAAAAAAATAATAAACTGCTTTTTACTAACAGCCTGTCCCACTGTTAACAACATTGCGTAAATATTATTTCAATATAGGAACCGTGTTAAATTAACATGGAATTTTCTGTAATTTTAACATCTTTTCATGTTATTTCAATATGGCTTTAACATTAATACCAAATGGCTTAATAGTTGATTCGTCATTGATTTCGTTAATTTGACGTAACAATCTCTTTGATTCAATCGGCGTATAATGTCAATTCAACATGATTTATAGTTGTTTTAAAGTGGATAACTATAACTTTTGTTTTACTTTAATATCATGTTAAATTAACATGAAACGCCTATGAAGCAAAATTGTTAACAAAACTAGTTGAATCAACCTTGTTTTAGTTAATTTTACAATGATATTTTTCTATGTGTACATTTTTGGTACCCAGTAAACATAAAAGCTTAATTATTATGGTTTTTTTGAATGTAAATTATAGTCTCATCAGCAGTGATCGCATGGTACCTTGCTGGTTGTGCCTCGGAAGCTATCACGTAAAATGTAGTGGGCTGCTGATCCTCTTGGGAATCCGGCAGTGTAAAATTATTAATGTGGGATTCTATAAATTTTTTAAGTCTTAAAGATGAGCTTAACAAACTAAATATCGACTTTTTATCAATTCAAAAAGGGCTTTGGATAAATTTACAGACATCCAACATCTATCTTTGCCTTTTAGTAAAACTTTTGACGGCGAGTCTTATACTTTTCTCCAAATTAGTGTTTTTTCGTCAAATGCTCCTGAAATTCTAACGGATGATAATACACAGGCTGCGCCAAGGGATGTTAACAATATTTCTCCAACAGCTACATACACTTGTGCTGCACCTTCTGTAACTGGCAGGGAATACTCTGGTTCCAATTATATGTTACGATTGCGATGTTAGTAAAATTTAATATAACATCGAAACTAATCCCAAAAAGTTTTTCAACTTTGTTAATTCAAAACGGAGAGTTTCATCGTACCCTGCAACTATGAAATACAATGGTACTATATACTATAATAATGCTGGTATCGCAAGTATTTTTGCTAAATTTTTCGCCTCTACGTTATCGGCAAATACTTTTAGCAATTCAACGTATCCATTTGAAATTTCATCATTCAACCGTCTTGACAAATCTTAAATTACAATAAATCTTAAATTACTAAATAAGATTTTCTATAGAAATTAGCAACAACATTTATACAACCTAGAATTTATATAACATATTTTCACTACTTTTCCCTTCAAATAAAGCTGTTACGTCTTCTCAAGACATGAAATGATATGAAGGTAATCGTGAGCAGAGAAACATTTATACATTACTTATACTCTTAAAGTTTTGGAAATTACAGTTCTAAAAAATAATAAAAAATTTTTAAGCAGCCTAATAGACCAATCCGTAACCCATCCCTAAGAAAGTTCCGGTTATTGCGGAGCTTTTCTTTGTCCAAAAATTTCTAAAAGGTGGTTTTATAAAACTTCTAAAGGATTTGTTACAATTAAAATAAACGCTTTTTAAGAGATTTTAGTTTATTCTCATTGTTTGTACCTTTAAATTTACGAGTTCAGAAGAGATTAATTTGATAAGAGTGAAAATTTGCAGATAAACATATTTTTATTCTTATACAAGTTCATGTTATTTGAGCAAGTTTTTTTTTAACAAATCTAAAAAAATAATTATTTGCTATAGAAATGGAAAATATAAAGGAAAGAAAAAATTGTTTGGTCAAAAATTCGCTGGTAATAATAATATTCCGCATTTATAGAATCCATTCATATTCTTTTGAAATTTCTTTCAAAATCGAATGCCACATAATTTGGCTTGTGTTTTGCTGTGTTAATTTTTCCGGATACTGTACTCGCTTTTGTATTGTAAAAGGACTCATGTGTTGGCAGACTCCATTGTTACGCACATATAGTTTTTGGTTATAAAAATGCTGAAAAATATGAAATTGTTAGTATTGCTTGCTAATGGTCTTAAAAATAAATATGTACTGCAAGTGTGTTAACAGAACATAGAGCTTGTTCGTCATCATGCGCAAGAAAATAATAATGAAAATCTTTTCAGTATGAATGTTGTTTCTATGATTAGAAAATAAAGATTTTTATTTTTTTTATTCAATATCGATCGTGTGCTGTGTGCGTGTGAAATAAATGAATATATTCGGGGCAGCCAAATGGTTGTAGAAAACTTTTTGTTTAAGTTGCCAAAAGCCAGTTTGATTGGTATTTTTTTTTTAGTTTTTTTTAATAGATATTTGTTTTAACAAAAGGTTTGTTATATAGATGTATTTAAAATTCTAAAAGTAAATAAACAGAAGTCATTTTAACAAAAAGAATAAATTGTTAATTTTATAATTTATTTAACCATAAAAGAAATTGCTCTTTCGATATCGGGGAACAGGCGGCAAGTAATTAGTTATCTGGCGATTTTTTGTTTTCATCAATTTCTTGTTGAAAATTAGTATCTTAATTTGTTGCAATATTTTAGGAGCCAATTTTTGTGAATACAAATATGAATATTTTATTTGAAGCTAAGCGCCACTTGTTTATGGCTCAACTTGGATGTCTGCAAAATACAAATTTCAAATTTAATTTATAGAAACACACACGCATTAACGCTATTTACATTCACGCTATTCATTTCATTGTCCTTTGCAGGATTTTCGAGGACAGATTTGGTATTTTTTTGTCTCTTAGCCTCGAAATTTATGTTTTAGCTTCGTGGCTTTTTTAGACTTTTTTATTTTAAATTTAGCATCAAAAAGGCTAAATTTCTTTCATAAACTTTAATTTTCTGCAGAACCCATAAAATCATATTGAAACATTTAAAAATTAACTGAACACAATATTACATATATTGAATCCAGTAATCTAGTATTAAAATGCTAGAATACTGTAAATAAGATGCTTTATTCATTATTGTACATTCGATACTCTTTAAAAAGGTTACAGAAACGTTGCGATAATTTCGCAATTATCGATGATTTGATAAAATTATTATACTTTCGTAATATTTATGCAAATGCTCCGATTCCGATTTTACTGGCGATGTGTAAATTATGATACCTGTTATATGAATAAATGATAGTTGTGCATAAAATTATATAATATTTGACCTGTCTCGAATAATAAATTTAAAAAATATTATATTCGTGAAGACTGTCAAACATTATTGAGTTATCGAAGTCAAAATTCGAAACGCATTATACTAGATGCAACGGAAGATTTCATAGGCAATAAACGTGCACCTTTGAGAGTCACGATTACTTTACTCATGAATACGAAAAGATAACATTTGTCATTTTGGTATCCAAAATCATGTGCATCTTCTGATTCTAAAAGCTTTCATTGGATATTTAGCAGAAACCAGGCGTGGAAATAAGTATTTGTTACCTAAAGCGAGGCAATATTGCCAAGTCTTCAAAGTAAGTGAGCGAATGTTTTATAGAGCGGAGATTTAATTTAACATGATAAGAAGGAAAATATGTAACTTGTTTTAATTTTAGTTATTAAAGAAATTTAATAAAACAAAATATTTTTGTTTTTTTAGTCAACTTAAAGAATATTGTTAAAGTTAAAAGTAAAAATCATTACGAATACAAACAAAAATGGGACACCAAAATTTAACTCAAGATTTTTGTGTGTTTGTATGTTAGGAGACTAGACCTCTAGACCGATTTTCCTGAAATTTTCCCAACATTTAACCAGGATTCTGAATTAAACTATAGATAGCTTTTTTCCAAATCCCGCCCTCTTTTATGCCCACTTTTTTAATTACGTTACTCTCTTCAAATCATTTTTTACAGATTTTGTAATATAAGAGAGAGAAGAAAAGGTTTTTTTTGGAAATTGGCGAAGGGGTGGAAGCAAAGTGTATTGAATTGAATAAAATTTTTATGTACTATCTTAAAGAAATCATGACCGCCAAATTCATTACTTCATGCTTAAAGTAATTAAGAGAAAGAAAAGGTTTTTTTTTTGGAAATTGGCGAAGGGGTGGAAGCAAAGTGTGCGTTCCAAAAATGTATTATCAAATAATTTTGTCGTTAGTGGACCAATCTGAATTTTTTTTTGCAAATGGAAAAGGTAAACTAAAACTGCTTTTTTGGAAAATCCGGCGGGTGGGTAACAAGCACCGGATTAATATAGTTAAATGGAAATCAAAGTTTTTCGTTTTTTTACTATTTTTCAGATTTTTTTAAAATGAAATGAAAGTACATGGCTCTCCCGCATTTTTATTAGCCTTAAATTGTTAGCTGTCAAATTGTTTTTTAGAGATGCCAGCACTTTCCTGCACAAATGGCAAAATATTCATATCTTGCGCGTTAATTTTGGGACAGCCTTTTTATTAATTTTTTGCATTTCCCTAATGTATTTTTTAACATTAATATTTACGAAATATTTGCATGAATTTGGCAAACAAAAATACGAATATCAAAAATTAAATATTAGAGAATATGAATACGACATCTGATTTGAAAAGAAATCAAAATATTACATTGATTGAAAATAGTGAAATAGTAGAATAAGAAGTTCTTTTTGACACATTTTTTTTTTTGGAAAATTATATTCAAATTCTATGTAATCGAATTTTAATTAGGGAATTTGTCCGCCTTAAAAGTCACAGAAACTGAATTGTTTTGTAAAGCGAGAGTTAAGTGTATGCATATTTTCTTATTCTAAACTTTCCCTGACTGCTGTTTATTTTTTCATTATAAGTTTCGTGTGAAATGCCAAAAGACCAAAGTTTTTTATTTTGTTTAAAGAAGAAACAACTTTTATTATTATAATTTTGAGATTTCATTGTAATGTAAATAAGGGTGGATGAATAAGGACTTTAAAATCTATTATAAAAATATCCATCCATTTGTGTTCTTTATGTACATACATTTACTTTACACACAAATTTTTATATTATTTTATGAATTGTAATTCGTGTTTCTAAATCTTTCTGAAAATAAAATCAAATTTTTTATTAAATTTTACCAAATTGAAATTTAATTTGTAACATTATTATTTCAATATTTAAAACAATGTTATACAGAGTATGGTTTTCAGTTTATCTTTAACATTTTCTATTGCAGAATCTTAAACTATATTTAATACTTTTTTATTGAACTCAACCACGATTATGGCATTGGGCGTGAATAAATAATAAAATTTTAATTGTCATTTAAAATTAGTCTAACTTGCACTGTGTCACTTTATTAAAGAACGTTTCAAATCAAAGCTTTAATTGCTATCAATAATTCGTAAAAATTAACTGTAAAAAGTCATCTTGTCTTACAAAATGTTTTACTGTGCAAAGACTTTTCTCAGTTTTTCACAAAAAATAAAAATAAACAAAAACGTTGAACATAAAACGTCAAAGTAAAGAAAATTAATTTGTGGTTATTTATTTATATTTTCCCTTGTGGTCTTACTTAATTAATTAGCTAAAAAGATTTCAAGGCAATGTTTTCTTCTCAATGTCCAGTTTTTGTTTAGTTTAATGAGAAAATTATGTTACTTTATTACGATTTCAATTAAGTAAGTACAAAAAATATATTAGGAGTAAAACTTGGCTTTTGTCCTTTTCCTTTTTATAAAATATATAATAAGATAACAATATTTCAAAAACTCAAATTGCTCAGGAATTTGCTATATCTAAAGTTAGTTTTCCCATTAAAAAAGCTATAGGTTTATTCTTTATCAGAAAAAATAGTGTCTTGTGGCTAACAAGACCCCTTTTTGATTACAGATCCTTTCATAAAAGT
Organism: Gymnocheta viridis; assembly: GCA_956483585.1. Taxonomy (NCBI): domain Eukaryota; kingdom Metazoa; phylum Arthropoda; class Insecta; order Diptera; family Tachinidae; genus Gymnocheta; species Gymnocheta viridis. The sequence continues at coordinate 13,377,778 of OY101444.1, read as the reverse complement.
TTCTTACAATGTCAGCCAAATATTTTAACCATAGAAGCCTGAGCAAATAAAATTAGGTGATTGGCCAAACTTGTCATGTGATCACTTCTTACAGCCATATTACCAAGCCATACATTTTAAATTAAAGAACTTTTGAAAAATAAATTTATTGGCTAGAGCTATCTTTGTGACACTTAACAATTGTTTTTCGAACTTAACTTCAATCGAGCACTTTAGATGGTAATTATTTGACCGTTACGCATCTTTGGAAATCGCTAGTTTCAAGATGACTCCATATGATGGACAGGGTTGTCGGCAAAACCATTTCGCACCATCATGAAAAGAGGTGATCTCCAACAGGAAAGCCTATTATACAAATAGTGATACATTTATTATAATTTAATAAACAGAATTTTTTATTTATTTTTCTATTTTAAGTGTAAGTGTAAGATTGAATTGAATAAAATTTTTATGTACTATCTTAAAGAAATCATGACCGCCAAATTCATTACTTCATGCTTAAAGTAATTCCAATATAATCGTATATAAAGTTAAATTAAACCTAAAAGTTGGCATAACATTTATTAGGTCATTATTCCCATAAATAAATAAAAAATATGGTCCAATAAAAGAAGCGTAATTCTTCTAAAACTACGAGTATGTTAATTATCTTTTGTTTTGCCCACAAAAGATTCATGCCAACTCTATAAAATTTTTAAAGTGCCATAAATATTTCAATACATCTTGTTATAAAAATGTCATGTAAATACGAGCACTAAAAGTTCCCAAATCCAGCTGCAAAAGGCAAGTTATTGAACTCCTTGCAAAAGGACACTCTTTAGAAATAGACTAAGAAATAAATGTAAGATTAATGTACTTCCGACAACATGAGCATTGATTACTTTATTTTGTCTTAAAAGTAAAATCCATATTAAAAGATTTTGTTGATGTTGTGCTGTATTGTAGAATAGTGCTCATACTGCATACTTTTTGATATTCTAAACAAAATGTGTCATATAATGTCAGGGCATATAGAAGAGCCATTGATGTTGCCAAAACCATTATGGGCTGTTGTTATGAGGAAAATCAACAGCAGCAGAAACAGCAACAATAATAATGATTTCAAAAAATCCAACAGCAACATTTTAAACAATAAAAAGAAGTACAATGGAAACAAAAATCATCAACAAAAAAGCAAAACATTAGCAGTTCTAAGGATACAAACAATGGCAACAAAAATCGAAAGAAAGAAAAAAACAAAAAACAACAAAATATAAAAACAAGATACACAAGAAAAAGTAGAAAAACAAAATTAAGAACAACAACAATAGCAATAACAACACCTACACATTAACACTCAGTTATACGAACTCACTACTGTGTACCAACCAACATGGACAACAACGTACATACATTTACATGATGGATGCTAAAGTACAAACAACCGGCTAACAATTAATCGTATATACATCCATTCAAACACATATATCTATATGTATGTTAGTATATATGTATGTTTGTTTGTATGTGTATATATGATGAAAACACAATATGACTTCCTGTAAGTGTCAGTGACACTTTGTTGACAACATCTACACGCAAACAACTACAATACAAGTAACTATAAGAATAACAATGGGAGAGTATGAAGAATCCATGCGACAGGCATAGACTTAAAGTAGATGTTAGAGGGAATGATTTCTTCAGTGTTTGCGAACTATTTTTCATCTTTTCTTGGAACACTATTTGGTTCAACTTCGAATGTAAAAAGAGTTTATTGTGCAAAGTTATTTGAAGTTTGCATTTCGAATCGTGAACCATTGAAAAAATCGTAAAAAAAATTTTCAAGCATACAAAAGTCGTGTTAACACATATTAACAACTTAGGGCCGTTAACAATAAAAATACTAACTTGAAGTTAACACTAAACTGTGAATTTGAAGTCTAGTTAGTAAGAATTCATTAACACAGTTTTAACTTTTATTTACAATTAACTGTAATATTTTTTGAGTTTGATTTCTTAACTGGAAAAAATTATGACATCAAAAAATTAATTATTTTTTTTATTTATTTTAAAAATATTTTTCACAAATAGTTGAAAAAATGGGTGATTGAAGCTTTTTTCATTTCAAAAAGCAAATTTTTGAGCAGAAATCGTATTAAGATGTGGTTGGTTGATGGTGCGCTATTTACATTTTTTGCATTTCTCAAAAATATATTGTTGATGTGATTCACAATAGTAGATAAAAGCAAGTTAACAATATTTTTTATTGTTAACGAAAATGTTTAACTATCAGTTTAAAATTAAATTTTGACAAACTGAACGTTAGTAAACTTACAAATAAAATCAGCATAACCGAACCTTGTGTTGATGGGGTTAGAATGGAAAATAATATTTAACTTCCATAAATTTAGTCTTCAGAAACTTAGAAGGCCTTTGAAAATGCAAGAGAAACCTTAAATAAGAATATGTAAAGTCACTTAATCTATTTATGTAGCCGGGATTCAGACGTATATAATTTTACTTAGAAGCATCCGTGAAATGCAGGCAATTGAATAGTAATCACAACTTTTTGCAAATTATTTACGAAAATTCTTTCCATAATTTAAAAAATTTGAATCAATAATTTTTCAAAATTTTTAAAGGAAACAACTAATCGTTAGCAAAGCCAGCAAGACACTGTATAAATATTTTGATTGATACACTAATGAGGTGCCCAAAAAGTACAACTAATCAAATTTATCATAATTTTTATTTGCAAAATTAACTAAAATAAAAAATTTTACTAAAACACTGATATTTATACTCAAGACTTAAAAGAAAGATATTATGTTAATAACTAAGTAACGCCAAATAACAACATATGAATGGGTCAAGCATTCTATGATTGCATTCTTTAAAATCTCAATACCATTTCAATCAATAACATCAAGAGCTGCACACGGACATATGTAAATGTACGGCACTTCATTGATGTTGAAACATAGTACGTTAAGTATTTGTACCTTTAACGATATTTTTTTTTACATTTTTGCTTGCTGTGGAATATATTTTATGTATCTTAGTAATCGGAAATCGAGCAAAAAACATATCCATAAAAATCCTTTATAAAAAAAAACTGAAAGGTTTGTTGGAAATTATACAACAAGAAATTTCAGTTTTGATGCTCAACACTGAATGCTCAGCAATGTATAAAAAAAATATGAGGCAAACAAATAAAAAAAAGAATCCTTTCACTAATGGAATGACATTAGCTGTCATGTTGACAATGAATGAACATAAAAGTTGGCAACACTTCGAAAATAGAAAAATGAACCTCAACCATCACCAGTTAGTGTTAGTTGCAATAGCAGCGGGGCCACTGGCAAGTGCAACAACAAAATATTATAAACAATAGACACAGGCCATTAAAAAATTTATGGATGGTACTAAAAAATAATGGTGATGATGACAACACAATGCTGACCATTAAAAAATGTTTATGAAATTTTTCTTCTTTTAATAACGCAAAAAAAAATTTAGATAAAAATGCTTTTGTTTGGCTTAAAAGGTTTGTAATTGTAAAAAATGTTTGAATATTTTTTTAGCTCAACGCATTGATGATGGTTTGATGATATTTTTGAAGATTTTTTTTAAACATTTGATGGATTTAAATGAATATTATTTTTTTTTAGATTATAGACCACAGTAAATTCCCTACTGTGTGACCTGATTGCGGTTTTGAGCAGATTTAGAGATGTGGAGCTTTTGTGTTTTTTTTTTATTTCAATTGTATACAAATAAATGTGAGTCATTTATTTTACAAGTGGATTAAGTTTACATATGAAAAATACTATTTAAAATGTAATGAATAGATGAAAAACTTTGTATGTCCAAATGAATTCACACACAAGAATTTTTATAAACACTAATTTACTTTAATCCAGGTCCTTACAAATTTATTAGGTCAGGCATTTAATTCGTTTAATTCGTTATGCTTTTTGTAGGCTGAAGCATTGAAAGCATATTCTATTCATGAATTCAAGTTTTATATCTATCTCTCTTTTTTGTACTTTAAATCTTTTCTAAGCGTTCCAACCTCTTTTTTCAAACTCGACGACAAAGCAAAGAAGGTAATGAAAAGTTTTTGCAAACCACTTGGCATTTGATTTATTAACTTCAACTTTGGCTAAAGCCTTTTTACCTTTGAACAATTTTCATCTATCAACATGAATACGGCCTTTAATCATGTGCTTCATAGTAATTACTGCACATTAAGTTGTCTCAAACATGTGGCATCATAAAGGAGAAGACACACAAGCCCACATAAACTCACAAACAATTGCAGACACATAAATATATACAAGTGTTTGGTGTACATTTTATTCGAGTTCACCTCTAACATTCATGATTTAAGCAGGCATTAGAATCCACAAATACAAATAGACATTCAAAATATCATAAAAATTAATGTTGCATATGAAAATTTTCTCCCCCAAAAGGGTAAAATGTTTCTTTTTGCCTCTTATGTTTTTTTAGAGAATCAGAAAAGTATGAATAACGTTGAAAAAAAATCGATTTTCCACTGAATTGTATAAACGAAATTTGCTTGTATTAGGGTTACGAACTAAAAGGGTCGTTTGTTCCAACAGTAAAACAAATTAACAGCAACAGAATTTGACAAAATTAAAAATTTAATTAGGCGAATTTAATTATTCCAAGAGCTTTGTATTACTCTCAGTGCAGTGGCTGGAGAAGGTTTTCTAATATCATCTGAGCACAGAAGTTCACAGTGAATGAACCGCCTTCTACTATACATTCGCAGGACAAAAACTAAATAAACAAGTACAGAAACAATACATTCACATAAAATGTGGGACGCACTACTCTTCGAGCCATGGACAAAAATCAAAACAAATTCGGTCTCAAATTCTGATTAAATATAGATTTTTTGAAGGATAACAGAGTGCAGCACTAAAATCTTGAACCAATTGAGACCCCCAAAAATCTGAAAGCCTATGATGGTAGAAGGAAAACCCTAGCTGGGTTTTAAATTATGCGCTAAGGTTTTTTTAAATTCATTTTTGAAGTTTTCAACTTTTTCAAAAATTTTCTATATCTCGTGAACTATTCGAAACATTGCTTGTCTCTCTTCCGCAAATTTTTACCTCTTAATTAGATCTAATATGAGATAAAATAAAAAAAACAAGAACTTGGGAATAACGAAAGTTGGGAGGGTGGCGTTGGCTCAGGTAGTAAGTACGTTGACTACAAACCGAAGGACCTGGGTTCAAACCCAGTGTCAGACAGCGTCATGAAATAAAAACACCACGCATTTCTCTGATGTGCATTGGTGTGCCTTTGTGTCAGTTGTTGGCGGAAGGTTTCAGTGGCGAAGGCATGGTCACTGGTCACTGAACAGTACCAACTTCAGCTGATACTAATTCCAATGCAACATCAGAGCGCCCTCCTTCGTTGGTACTGAGTAGCACAATCAACGGCGAAGTAAAATAATATTAATAAAAAGAAGTGGCTACTAAACTAAATAAACACAGCTTCAAAACTCGTAATGTCCTCCTCGCCACCAGAGGCGCTGCTACACTACTCTACGAATAAACGTGCAGAAAAAAAAGCAGAGTTGTAAAGAACGAATGAATGAAGCTACACCTCCTTTCACATCTATCACTATCCCTTTCCACTAGTTCCAGCACAATGCATTGCATGTGTAGGGGTCATCCCCTGAGTGCTGGTCCAAGATAAAAAAAAAAAAAAAGATGCCACCTTAGAGATGACAGCATAACCAATAATAAAAAAATGTAAGTGACATATTGTTGCCACCGCTGCATATTAAGTTGGACATAACGAAGAAGTTAATAGAGATGGTAACGAAAAATAAGGACAACGTATTTCACTGCCTTAAGAAATTTTTTCCAAGACTCAGTGATCAAAAAATTAAAGCCGGTTACGTACTTCTAAGCTAATCTCTTGAAATTTTTATTTATTTTTCGTGCATTTTTCTTTTTTTTTTTTGCTTAAAACAGGTGTGCTTAATGGAACAAACATTCTAAAGTTGCTAAAAAGTGAAGATTTCAATATGGTTTTGCACGGAAACGAATTAGTTGCTTGGTATGCACTTAAGGCAGTTACAGAAAGAGTCTTAGGAAAAAATCGATACAACGAATGGAAAGTAAAAAATATGCTTCAGTCATTCCAAGCATTCGGTGTGACGATGACATTAAAACTTCGCTTTTTAAATAATTATTTGGCAGAGTTCGAAAAAAAATTGCCAACAGGATCTGATGAGCAAGGTGAGCGCTTCCACAAAGTAATCATCCCGATGGAAAAGCGGTTCAAAGGGGAAAAGTTAAATGCGATGCTTGAGGAAGTATGCTGGTCTAGCCATAAAATATTTTCATACGAAAATAAAGCCTGCGAAACGGTCGGATATATGTTTTCAGGTGATGAGATTAGCTCTGAAAGCGACGACTAAAGTTCAATATATAGTATTTAACAAAATTTGAAGTGTCCCTATTTTTAATTCCTTATGTTCAGAATCATAAATTTTTCTAAGTATATGTTTTAAAATATTTGAACTGTCCTTATATTTTCCATCATCAACAATAAAATTCTATGACGAAATTTTAGGTTTTTTTTACCAGTTTTGCTGTTTTGATTAAGATATAGTTGTTTTTTTACTTTATTTCAAAGTAAAATTTTTAGGTTTGATTAAGAGCTACAAATTTGACCAAGAGATACAAGCAATATTTCGAATAGTTCATGAGGTATAGACTGCAGAATCAGTACATATTTTTTGAAAATTGTACTAAAATTCACACCCTGTCGAAAATTTGGAAAATGAAACCTTAGCTAATAATTCGAAAACCAGCTAGAGTTTTTCTTCTACCATCATAATTTTTAAGATTTTGGAGGTTTCAATTGGTCCAATATTTTGAAGTTGAAAAATGTGCTGCTAAGGTATCTGAAATAAATGTTTGCAAAAAATTTTTTGATTGCTTTTTGGCGACACAAGAGAGCACTAAGCGCAGAGAATTTTATGTAAAAATGAATTAACAGAAAAATTGGCTTTACTTGTTGCACGAAAATAATTTAAAAAAAGGTATTTTTTTTTGAATTAGTTCGAAATTTTGTTTTCAAATTCTTTAATATATTTGTAGTTAAATTAAAATATATAATTTTGTATATATTTGATGTTGTTGGGTTATTCTCCAGTTTGGGAGCAAACGGTCTCAATTGATGACTTCCAACGGACTCTGTTGTGGGCTGTTCTTAATGCCTCGTTCCGTGAAAACCCAGCAGTAGTCAGCTCACGTACGGTTGCGATGCGCCAAGTTGTTTTTGGACATCCACGGCGTCAAGAGCCTTGGGGGTTGTACTGCAGCGCTACCTTGGCCATCTCGTTATCGGATCTCAATGTGTGACCAATCCATCCAAATTTCCTTCTCAAGATTGGATTGGCTGTTGATTGGTGCTTCGGAGCAGCTCATCGTTGGTTATTGTATTGGTCCAGAAACATCTAATAATCTTTCGTAAGCAAGGGTTTGCGAAAACTTGCAGCCGTCGTACGTCGTTTTTGGATAGACCCCAAGTATCACACCCGTACAGGAGAACAGGTTTCACACACGTGTTGAATACTTTGGTCTTCAGTTGTGTTCATATTTCGGATGATACCCATACTTTTTTTTAAAGAATGCATGGCATGACGGGCTTTGTTAATTCGCGCAGAAACGTCTTCGTTTGTACCCCTATTCGTTGTGATTGTGCAGCCTAGGTAACAGAAAGATTGTACATCTTCTATGGTGTTATTATTGAGAGTTAGACAGGTGGTATTGGTGGTGTTTATTCTCATTAGTTTGGTTTTCCGCAAGTTTATTCGCAATCCAACTTTAAGAGCGTTGTTACGAAGAGCCTTCAATTTGTTTTCCATATGTTCGTATATATTTTAAAAATTTATGTATTTACAAAATAAATATTTTTGATTGCCACGAAAAAGACATCCTTTTCTTGTAAATTCAAAAATTACTAATGTTTCGATGGAGTATAAAAAAATTATATAAACTTGTATATTTTTTAACTTTTTTTGTTAGTTTATACTTTTATCTAATGATGTATTTAACAATACAAGGGCTACTATATCGGGAACAGCAAATAATAACAAACATTTTGAAATGAAAATTGCTTTATTGTTTTTTGAAATATTCCCATTGATGTTGACCATCGTTCAAACCATTTGTCCTAGCAGTTTTTCCATTCCTCTCTAGACACCTCTAAAAAATGGTTTTTGAAACCTTCAACTGCTTCTTCGACGCTCGTAAATCGTTGACCACGCAGTTTACCTTTGACATTCGGGAACAAGATCAAGTCATTGGGTGCCAAGTCGGGACTGTACGATGGATGAGTCATCAATTCGATGTCTTGACTGCTCAATAATTGAATTGTTTGACGAGATGTGCGAGAGATCGCATTGTCATGATAAATAATGATTCGTCTTCGGGGGATAGTTTTACAAATTTTTTCAAAGACTTGCGGCAAACAAATGCTCATGGACCACGACATAAGAGCCAATTTTATACCACAAATTAAAAAACCAAATGCCCAAATTGAAGATTTTTACCATGTTTTTGTATTTTTCACATTAATGACGTGATTCTACGCAAATTTATTGTAAATATATATCTTATAAATATCAGCTTACATGTCAAGTTTTGTTACGTTTAAGGTTAGCGTTTTTAAGAAAAAATAATATATGGAAGGACATTGAGTCCTTGAGTTCTTAATTAAAATATTACATACTCGTTACCAGTTGTTACTTTGTGGGTATTATTGAAGTTAAAATTGAATATTTCTTTTTTAGGACACATGGGAGGCAGGCGTGTCCTTGCACCGATTTTTCCAAAAATCCAAAATTTTTTTTAGTTTTATTATCGCTAGTTTACTCAATTTCAAATATATCTAACAACTCCATCTATTTTCGTCAGTTCGTTATATGGGAACGAAGCACTTTGGGACATTGTTTCGGCGTCCATAAGAGGAGTATTAGTATTCCGTTTGGCTAATTTACCCGCAACCTAGTTTCTCTGATGTCCTGTAATTAGAAATATAGTTATTTACTTGAGAGACCTAAAAATAATAGCTACGGATGGATGGCTTCTGTAGAGACTCAAAGCAGTCCGGAACGAGCTGGGATCTTCATAATATTTAAATTGTTTTAATGAAAATATTTTTCAACACATCATGTCATGATGATATAAACTTTCAACATTTCTCAGGTGTGTGACAGGAGTTTCTATACGACAGTTCCATGAATAATTTTATGTTACTGCTGTTTTTCTTAGCCCTTCCTCCATCAAATAAAAGCATTTTATCTTTTTCCATCCTTGAACAAAAATAAAAAATGCACAACAATTTTTTCTCCATGTTGATTTAAAAAAGAACAGAAAATCAAATTGAAAGTGATTAATGTTAACAAAAAGATTTTTTGAGATTTTTTTATGAATCAAAGTATCTGCCACTTGTGATATTTTATTCTCAGTATAATTTAAGAGACTATTAAAATCACAAAGTATTTCAAAGATAAAAATTCGTGCAAAAACCCTTAATAGCTCCAAAATTGAAATATAAGGCTTTGCACAAACGAAATAAGAAAGAGGCAATAAAAGCTAACTCATAGAGAAGAAAAATGAGGTAAGTTGAAGATTGAAAAGCGGTCAAATGGTTGTGACTTTCTTAAGGATAACGAACGTATTTTCTTAGAAATCATTTTAAAGGTTTGCGTTTTTAGAAAAATTCTTTTATGACTGCAATGATGTATGATAAATATACACTTCAAATATATGCTGTGGTCTTCTAGCTACTAGAGAGTGGAATGCGTCATGAAGGTTTTTTTCATTGTGCTTTAGTGCTTCTTTTTAAATTTGAAATAAGCAACATAATTAAATTAAGAGAAAAAAAAAAACAATTTTAATACCACCTACCATTGCTTTTTTGAAAATAAATTCTATTTCTAATTTGCAATTAAACAAACTATTTAAAGTTTTATTTGCATAGAAATAAAAGTTATTTTGCAACATTTGAAACTAATTTTAGTTGCTCAAACACAGACATCCTTATTCTGCCCCTGCAGTTGCGAATAGTTTCATTTAACTATGCATTCATGCTTATTCAATATTTAGACACCCCCAAGTAAGTAAATGCGAAAACTTTTATATAGTTTATTCTTTTTGTGAAAAAGTCTGTTAAAATTTAGTTTGTTAACATAACTTTTCACTGAATTTATATCGTTTGCAACACTTCTTTATATTAAGTATAAATGTATATTTAATATTCGAGATAAAAGGATTTTAAATATATAATGTATTTTAAATAAAAGCAATTTCGGATTATAAAAAACTGTTTTCAAATAAAGTTTTCATTAAGTTTAATTTAAGGAACTTCTATCGCTGAGCCCAAGCCAATTTATTAGCCACCATTTTTTGTTTTGTAAAACATTGTGGCAGTTTTTGGGGAATAATTTACCCATTAAAAAAGGTCATCGAAAAAGGTTAATTAAGAGCAAAACTTTTTCACCGGAGTTGTGTGCTATTCAACGAATGGGAAGCAGTGTGGAATGTATTTTTTGAATTTTGCCAATGAAAAATATTTTTAGACCATTTTCTTCTAATCTAACTGCAAATGGAAAATAGAGTCTCCCTGGAAATACTCGTAATATTTCTAACAAAAATATTATTTTTTGGTGAAATCGTGAGTGTATGTAAAAATTGTAATCGAACAACAAAGTTCTGTAAAAGAAAAACACATTTTAACGCCCTTTTTATTCAAGAAGGACGAATCTCGACAAACAGAAAAAAATACTGTTGAAATTGTACTTTTTGACACAATCAGTTAAAACTTTTGCAACTTTTGCAGAACGAATCATAACATCATGTTTCATTATCTTTATGAACAGCTTAAAATTAATAATAAAATTAATTTCCTATTTGTTGTAGAAAATTCAGTAATCGCAAAGGATATTGCTTTATTTTAATTTGAAAAGAAAAATCAATGGTTTTCTGGTTATTTAATGATGCCTTCGGTTCGCTTACTTATCTTATTTTATATAGAGAGGAAGATAGCAAAACCGAAAATAGTGAATTAGTATCTGATACTTCGAAGTCGTGTTAAATCAACATGTAAGAACATTGAAATAAAATCACAAATTTCATAACAGTTTTCATAAATGTAAATTGTATTTAATTTTGAAGTTTCTTAAATATCCTTTCCTTTCATTTGTCTTACTTAGAATTTTTGAGTTACTCATTCTAATAAGATTTTCTTTATTCAAACACTAAAACCACATTTTGTTGCAGCTATTCGGTTAACAAACTCAACATTTTTTTGTTAAACTTCGTCTTAATAATAGAAAAAAAGAACTTAAACTTTTACCAAAAGATTTGCTTAAGTCAAAAGTTTTTAATGTATATTATTTTCTTCGTTTAAAACATTTAATTTTTGGTCGGAACGCAAAGAATGTGAAAAGAATTTGTATTTTTAGTAGTAATGTTTTGTACATAGAAGTAAAAAGCTTTGGAAGTGAAAAAAAAAATTAACTGGAAAAAAAGTTTCATTAAAATGAAATGTACGTTTAGCGAAATATTTCTGCCATATAAAAGTTTCTTTTAGATTTTGTTTGTATCATCCACATTTTGTGCTGTGTTGTGAAAAGTTTTCGCTTTACTTGCTGCATTCAACATTTTCCTTCTTTTTACACACTTTACAATAAATGGTGGATTGTGAGTTTATCATACAGTTCGCAATTTCCAGAATAAACACATGTTTGAGATTGTTTAAAGAATATTTGTGAACTATATACTATTTGATGTATTCAAATGAAGTATTTTGTTCGCCTGTCAGGCTTTCTATATAAATAATTTATGTGCAATATATCGCTCTACACTTCATGTTTCAAAATGTATTTATGTGAATAAAATTTGGAGGATATAAAATATGCGACCCCTCTTTATAAGTTTAGTTCTTTTTTGTTCAATGCGAACAAATTGTTATCGTGTCAGTAAAAGTTAAGAAAAGTGTGTGTTAATACACAAATAAGAAAAGAATTTAAGCCAAGTCAAGGGCACTTCTTATTTTACTTCTATCATTGAGAGGAAATAAATGCTTAACAGGAAACATGTAGTAGTATTTATTAAATAATTTATTTTTTGTAGTTCTGTTAGTTTTATTCTTTTCACAATTTTACGGAAATTAATTTTTGTTTACTACTAGTATTTTTTATAGTATTTTTTTTTTGTTATGACAGAATTTTTGCTCAGTTTAAACAAACATTTTTTTTATTTCATCTTAACAATTAAGTTCTAGATTTATAGTCTGTAGTCAACTTATTACAGTGGTTTAATTAACGATTTTATTTAAGCCGCCATCAATAGTCAACTGAAGACTTTGAATTCGGGCATAAATGATGTAAATAGTTTTTACTTTGTGAAAAATAAATCATTTTGATTATTATTTATTTTAAATAGTATTATTATTACCAGAGCAAGTTTAAGTATAAAAATTATTAAAATATGCTTGCAAGTATTCCAAAAAAAAACCCTTTAAAATATGCACAAAAATATACGCCCTAAAAAACACAGCCTAATAATTTTTAATCGGTTTTATTTACAAAAATGTTTATTAAAATGTATAATATTGTTTTTCAAGTTTTTGAATTGAAAGAATCTTCGATTGTCGCACAAAACGGTCAAATATATTAAAAATATACGTTCCACATCAGTCGATGTTACTTTAGATGTTGTTTTTAATATTGGTCAACGTTTGAAGGCCAAGATTTCGATTAAATACTCTGTTAAAATTTTCAATAAATTTTTATAATACTAAGTATTTTGAAGTTTTTCTTTTACGTCTTTTAGGTCGTATAAAATTTCATGTACAGAAAGTCCTTTGGCTTCCAACGTTAATTTACTTTGGCAAATATATTCAAAATTATCTGTTGTTATCAATGAATTCCTAAATAATGCCTTTGCATTACATATCGACTCTGCCTCATCAACAGAAAGATCATTTAAAACGATGCTTATTTCTATAAAATTGTCGCAATAATATATAGCAGTCTTCAATCCAAGTTTGCCATCTAGTGTTACAGGGCTTTTTGGGAATTGATCATACTTGGGTGCATAGAATGCATAACATTACGAAAAGGCGTCTGGAAATTAATTAAGACAATAAGTTTGTTAGAAAAATACTACATATTACGTATGTATGTAGTTCCACCTTAAGAAAAATGGCTTTGCAAGTTGCAACAAGTGAGTTAATATTGAAAAATTCAAGCGAACAAAATAGACAATTCTAAGCAACACATACAACATGCAACATTTTCGGGGTAAAGAATTTTTAATGATCGCATTGCGGAGACCTTATATGGAGCTGCGTCATTTACCACAAGTAATTTTTGTTAAAAAGAGTTTCCATACAACCTGTGTGATATGCAAATTTACGCAAATTATATCAAAAATGATTTTCTTGGGAAAAATTTGAGAAATATATTTGGAAAAAGCATGAAAAACTTGCATTGATCATTACATTGCCGCAATTTAAATTACTATCCATTGATGTGTGATCAGATTTAAGAATTAACTTAAGAGTTGGTACTGATAGTGTAACAAGAAGTTATAGACAATTAATGTATAAAGCTAAAGGAGTAAGTAGACCATCAGCCCAATTATAGATATTCGCAAGGAATGTTCATGAGGAATGATTTTTCTCGAGAAAAATTTCTCCAATTAATTCAAATTCTGTTTTGTGAGGGAATATTTTTTAGGGAAAACCCAAACTTAAATATATTTAGAATAACTACTTTTTAGCTTTTTATTTTTCCTCCCTTTTATACGGTTTATAAAAACGGATTCAAAATTAAAATGAGGGAAATTTTACTCATAATAGGCGAAAAGGAAAAAGGGAAAAACTTCATGAGGAATTTTTTATAAAATTATAAAATACAATACTCTAATGTGTTCAAAATTTCAGCATTAAATCATTTCCTAATTTTTTTAAATTTTTGCAGTTTTCATAACAAAAAAAGGAAAGAGGAAAGTATTTAATTTGTACAACGTTGTTGAACTGTTCTTTTAAATACTCGTATCTTATAAATGTTAACTGGTTAGTGGAGCACATTCTGTGGCAGGAGGTGGCTGGCAACTAGATTCTTGGGCTAATTAGGAGATGTTTCGCGCTGTGGTCTCGATGGGATTGGTAATGGGAATGACCTGGCTGCGTAACAGGAGACTGGGTGCTGGGTGCATTTACGGCATGTTAAGTAGGGTTGTTCTCTCTTTCTCCCTCTCTCTCTCTATTCTCCATTTTTTCTTGTCTTTTCACTAAGTAAAGTGCCACAATGGATTAGTGAAGTCCACTAGCCTTACTAGCCTAATCTAACCTAACTGATTCGTTTGAAATTGCAAAAAGGAGTAACGAAGTATAGATAATAAATTTATTTGCTATTTTGTATGTAAAAAGTGACCCCAAGCTCGTTATTAGACTTATATATTAAAACTTCAAATATCTTAACACAATTGCATATAATTATTTTAATTAAATTCAAGCCCATTTTCCAATTGCTTAGTCCGGTCCATACTTGCAATTTTTGTTGCAGCAATTCTTAAATATGTGGGAGAGTGCTGAAATAAAAATATATACATTTTGTACTCCTCTCCCGCTCTTTATAGCTAAAAAAATAAAAAGTTGCTGCAACAAAAATTGCAATTCAGGACGGGAACTAACAAATAATACAAGTTTTCAATAAGTGTGTTCACTTTAGAGGACACAGAAAAGTTAAGCCGGACTAGCTGTGCATTGTTGTCATGGAGCACTTAAGGCATTTCTCTTCACACTGTTTCATATTGCTAGCAAAAATTGTGGGATATATTTTGAATCTTGAATTTTTTCATACAAATTGAAAACATTTTACAAAATGAGTTCCTGATTGATCATTATTTGACATTTTATTTATCTATGCAAAAATGATAGAGGCATGGAAGGATTTTGTTATTTACAGTTTATTTTTCCAAAACTATTTGAATAAGTACTAAAAGTTTTTATTTTATTATAATTTATAAGCCTTAGTTGTAGTTTATTTATATAATTACCAAAAACTCGTTGTCCTACTTTCATTTGTGTCATTTTAACACGAGATTTTTATAGCAGGTCTTTTGTTGATTTTGTTGTAAATATACTTTTAATCCCTAAATTAATTTAATACCATTTTGTAATACTAATACATGTATTGTGTAATTGTGCTACACGATGTTCTATTATTTAATATGCTATTCTGTGTTTTTTTTTTGCATGTCACAGCAAGTCCTTAAGTTAATCCCTTGTTTATTAATATAATCGTATTTTTTCAATATTATTAAATTGTTTCTCTTTTGTTATTATAATCTTTTAGCTTACAAAAAATTCTATTGCTGTAGTTTGTAATTTTCTATTTAGTTTATTCTTTAGAAACTTTGTAAAACGTAATAAGTGGCAGTGCTTATAATGAAGACATTTTCTAACGATATTTTTATATTGTTTGAGCACAAAAATATTAATAATAATA
Organism: Gymnocheta viridis; assembly: GCA_956483585.1. Lineage (NCBI taxonomy): Eukaryota > Metazoa > Arthropoda > Insecta > Diptera > Tachinidae > Gymnocheta > Gymnocheta viridis. Next base: position 13,362,216 of record OY101444.1, on the reverse strand, counting down.
TTAGAAATTATTTTAGACTTCAGTCATTCTTTTCGACTTCAGCCATTCTTTTCAATTCATTTCACTCACATTTGAACTATTAAATAGATTTTCTTTAAAAATCTCATTTATTTTTAAAAGCGCATTTTACTAATATTCAATTTTAGTTTACGTTGATATCGAACTATCAACAAAAATACAATATTCTGTTCATAAATGTGAACTGTGAAATTAATAAAAATACTTTTTGGTTGGAAGTTTTTGATGAGAGGAATGCTGTAAGAAATGAAATATTTCAAGCAATTTTTGATTTATAAAAAAAGGTAAATAACTTTTCAAAGTCAACTGTTTAAGTTAAAAGAGTACTCATTGAAATGAATCTTAGCAACACCAATTTATGAGTTTAAAGTTTAATGTGCATCAATTAAATAAAATCAGCTTTCAAATTAATATTATTTGTTTAAGAAATTATTTATAAATTGTAATTTTTTGTAACAATGAATAATTATTTTATACTTAAAATTTTGTTTTATAGTTAATATTATATATTACCAGATCCATAAAAATAAAAAATCCACGAAAAAGGTTGAAATACTAACGTCGGAATAATATGTAAAAAATAATCCTTTATTAACGGACCTTGAAAGCCCAAATATTGAAACTACACTCAAAAGAAAAATCAATCCATCCGTACTTAACCTTTATGTGCTCGGATGACTACATTTGTAGTAATTTTGTCGAAAAACTCGTATAACTTTTTTGTTATGTATCGAAATGGTACGAAATTTTCAGTAGCTTCCTAAAAAAGTGTTTTAAGTAGATTAAGCTTCTAAAAACATCTTAAAAAAGTAGTAGTGTTGCCTCCACATCACGATTTTCAAATGACCATCTCCTGGCCGGATGACTACAAATGTAGTCACCATATAAAATGTATAGAAATTCCCTTTAGTTTCTATGCAACTCATTTTTTCTAGTTACCGTTTGTCGAAACCTGTTTTCCTAGTGTTGTTTTTGTTTTCCAAAGGAGGCGTAGACGCAATGGATAAAATGCTTTCCGCATATACGACAAAACGTAAAACTTTGCGTTGGCCTTTGGCAATGTTCTATAATATGCTAGATATAAGCGCCTTAGCCGCATATATTATATATTCTGAAAATCATAGCTACGTCCAGCAAACAGATAAAAGGCGAAAGTTCTTGCGAAGCTTAGCAAAACAGCTTTTTATACCTGCAATCGAACAACGCATTGGTAATTCAAGAGTTTTGGGTAACGAACAAACACGTTTGGCTATACATATGGCACTTGGCTACAGTCCCAAATCTGCTGACGGCGCAACTTTGGACGCGTTACCTGATGTTACCAATGACAAAAATCCACTTCACCCAGTCCGTTGTCAATACTGTGATATTGGAAAACGTAAGTCAACACGTAAGATTTGCAGTTGGTGCAAAAAAGCGGTGTGCGATACCCATTCCCTCACATACACACTTGGCAAATGTTGCTCAGTCAACAAGAATTAATATTTTTTAACTTTTGTAGTAAGTAAAATGATTTTTTTATCATAATAAATAAAATAACCATGAAGTATTAAAGCATATAGGTGTTTATTACTTACAATTTTATGCTTGCTACAAATGTAGTCATCCGACCGGCTACGTAGGTAAACACTTCCGAGCACATAAAGGTTAAATCAATCCCAAGTGAAGTTAAAAGTACGATAATCCCAGATTTACTAAAATTAAGTGCAGAAAGATTGATTTAATTACGGACGGACTTAAATGCTTAATTTTAGTTGATTCAAGATTTTTCACGTGATTAAATAATTTTGTACTCATTTTAAGAAACTCCTGGATTGGTTATCTAAAGTAATCCCTCTTTCGGCTTGATTAGTGTACATTTTATTGTTATTTGTACACAAAATTTTAAGTACGACTCGTACTTAAAGTAAGAAGAAAACACTTGAATTTAGTACGGCGTTTTTCTTTCTGTGTATATTCATTATAAAAAAATAGTTAATTACTTTTAACATTCTTTTGCTATTTTCTAGCACTTAGAAGAGAGTAAGAGGCTGTTAATAGTAGTAAATAATATACCAATTTTGACGTTGCCTTCATGTGATGTTGACAAATAGTTACGGAATAAGGATGAGTATTTAATATGCTTATGCGACAGTATTTAAATATTTAATAGAGCGATATTGCTTCGCCTTATTTTCTAATATAAACTCAATTGTTAATATATTTGTATTAATGTGTGCATATAAATATACGTACTTACCCAAAAGGTATCATGCAATAAATGAATAATTACTTTGAAGTATGAATATCAATAATATTTAATTCCACAATACATTAAAACCTTCACATCAACAACATTTTCACACACAAACCATAAAGCGAGAGATGATACACCAATATTCATTCATTCACTAACAAAGCGGATGCTTGAGTTTGTCTTTCTCTTGTAGTAGAATTCTTTTGTATTCATCACCCGTTAGCGAGTGGGTGTGTAAGTGCTCGTTATTTGATTAACACTTTTGTTGTAAAAAATGTCGTGACTTTACAGTTTACAGAGTGTGTTTGCACTCGTACGTATACTTAATATAATTAAAAAAATCTTATATCGTTGTTGGTGTTACTATTGTTGTTTTTAATGCTTTATAGGATGTTTTATAATTATTTTTTATTTTTGTAGCTGCTACTGCTGCGAAAGTAAAATTATTCAAGTGTTACACTTATTAACATTTATTTCTTAGTGCTTTTGATTTTATTGCTGCTTTCACTGAGTTTGTAATTGTTTATATTGGTGTTTTATAATTGTTATTTATTTTTGAGCGTTTCATTGAAACTTTATTCAAGGAAATATCTCTAATGATAGAAATTGAAAAATTATTTAAAAACGATTATTTGAGGAATTTAATGGAAATTTTATTAATTTATGCACATTTACTTGTAAATTTATTTTTGGTTTTTGTTACATATTTGATTTAATGCTATTTTGAATAATTTTTATTTAGATTTTGCTTAACATTGTTGATTTAAAACTTGTTAGTCTTATAATTTTATAGTTTAGAAATATTGATGTACTGTAAGCTGCAATTTTTATTATATATATTTATTTAACATGTATTCCTTAAATAGCTACATAAAAATATTAAATTACTCCAAATTAAATGCCATATTGGATAAATTGAAATTAAATCTGGCATGAGTTCGTTAACTAAAATTATAATTATTAAATTTATTATATTAACAAAGAAATACGGGAAAAGTCAGTAATACCTAATAACTATGAAGCAGAGCGTAAGATTACACCGGTTTTTGGAGGTTGCAACTCGCTCTTGTTTGCGTTTATGAGTTTATTTTTAATCCACTTTTTAGATGGCAGATTGTGATAAATATCAGCCATTTTAGCGAATTATTTAATGACAAATGGTATTATTCGCAAACGATTCATAAACTTAATGTGTGTATTAAGATCGACTTAACCAAATAAAAATCCAACATTAAGCCTACTATAAATGTATTAATCGCTTGTGAATAAGGTCAAAAGACCACCTGAATTTTATTACATGTTCAGATGGCAAATTACGGAATTCGATACGAAAATTCCATACAAATTAAAAAAAAAAATTTTAAGGGATTTAATTCGATATCGAATGCCGTAATTTGCCCCCGTTTCGTTTTATAACAAACTCATGCCTGATTTAATATCTTTCTATTTTTGGCAATTCAATAATGAGAATTTGGTAAACAAAATCAAATTTTGGCGTTTGGAATTGAAATGTAAAGCAACCATCAATGAAAAATGATCAGGCTTGAAAGGGAGAATAGCAATACTTTCCCTTAAAAATCTGCTTGAAATAGTCACACATTTTATATAAAAAGCTTGGAAGTACAGGATTAAAAAACAAAATTTTTGGACATTTATGTTTTTATGAAAACAATATTTGGCTGCTTTATGGATTATGGATTTTGATTGTTATTTTTTATTTATTTTTACGTATTAATTAACATTTTAATAAAATATATTTAAAAAAATGTCTTCAGAAAAATCCACTATAAAGTTTTAAACGACCGATAAGTTAAAGGGCTCGAATTTGGTTATGAAAAGGTTAAGACAAATCGTCCTCGAAGAGAACAAAGGCAGTAATAGAGAACAAAATTTCCATTTTTTGGACCATTTAAACAAAAATATCAAAAACTGAATCTGAAGCAAATGGTTTTGGCCGCCAAGAAAAACATATTTTGTTCAGCATCTTTAATAAAAATTGTTGGTTCGCACGACCGAAAAAAGCAAATGATCTTAAAGACCGCTTGAAAAGTTTAATGTAATGCTTAATAATGTGCTAGCAACTTAAGTTGCCAATGGTAATTAAAGGATTAAAAATTATATTTTCTCTGATGACGCTCAGGTGCACTGTTTCCCATTTTTTATATTAATATGCATGAGCTAATTTTGTTATTGTTGCCACATCTACTTTCTTGCCGTGACTTAGATCCCAGTGACTTCTGTCTGTTCATGCATTTAAGGAAATGCATCGGTAAAACGATCGATAGTTCATACCAGTGCAATTTAGGATATTGCCCCAGATCCAATTTCAAGCTGGCGGCCAGGTTGTTTGGAATCTAGTTGCCTCTTTTTAATCAGATCTATTAAATTTCTTTGCGCATTTGGTCACGAGTTATTGCAATTAATTTTATTAATATACGTGTTATTCAATTTGTAAAGTCTAACCCAGCAAAAGATTTTGAGGTTTTCAGAAGTAGAACTTAATAGCTTCAAAACTGTTAAGCGTTTACTTTATAATTCTTCAAAAAGACCTTAAAATCTTTAAAAGCAATCAAAGAGGCTTCTTAATAAAAAATCCGCATGCTTCTTATATGCAGCCTTTCAAATGGAAAATTTTGCTTTTCTTTTATGTTCGATAAATTTCAAAAGCATCATCATATTGGGATTCTATTTTCTTAAGGCTAATTAGAGATTTAATTTACCTTTGCTTTAAACAATTATTGGCATTTGCTAGTTAAATATATTTGATTAAATTTTGTTTCTTTAATTTATTTTTTTTATTTTTAATAATTTCTGTTTCATTAGTTTTTCATTAAATATTTTTTTTAATTGCTTGTATTAATTTTTGATATACTTCTATACAATTTATTTTTAACTATTATTCATTTAACACTTTTTGTTATTTTTGTAATAGTCTGTAATTTAAACAATTTATTTTTGATTTAATTAATCTTTTTTTGTAGCGAATTTAATTTTTTTGCAACCAGCATCAACTTATATTTTTAATTCTGTAACTTTTTTCTGATATTTTTTATGAAACATTTAAAATAAAATTTTTAACTTTTTATATTTTTCTGCGTATTTTTATGATTTATGAATTCTATTTTTCATATTACTTTTACTATTTTCAATAATTGATTTTATTTTACTGGGAATCTGTAAAAAAGAGAGAAAAATTAAAATAAATTACTCTTCATTTTGTTGAATAAATATATTATAATTTAATATTTTTTTTAAGAAAGTGGATAAATGGAAAGTTTGCAAAAGTTTTATAAAAAATTTGCTTTTTTAAAACGGCATTTTAATGATATTTATTTTAATGATAGTCTCTGATATATGTATATCCAAGAAGCGTAAGAACGGTCCAGATCTCAAAAGATTTCACTTACAAAATCATGTAAGGAATCTTAAAATAATTAAAAAAAGGAAAGTAGATTTTTTAAAACTGCCAAGTTGCGAAAGACAACAGGCAAATTTTTAATAATAATTGACATTCTGTGTTTCATAATCGCTTAATTTAGAAATTGGGCTGAAGTAGTTAGCGTGTTGACTAAAAGTAAATAATGTCCAAGAACACGGGTTCGAGCCCAGTTTCAGCAAAGTCATGCACATGCAGCATTTTTCAGATGTGAGTTAGTGTGCCATTATATTTGTTGTTGTTGGACTGTTTAAGTGACGAAGGCATAGCACACTGGTTACTGATGGTACCGGTGGGAATTGATACTGATGTATGCAAATGCACATCACAGCGCCCTCCTTCGGCGATATTGTAGCAAAATTGTCGGCGAAGTAAAAATAATTAATAAAAGGTAGCTATACTGCTTAACAAAAATTAATGCGCCAACTAGGCACAAAAGGCGTAGATAAACTACTATAAAAAATTTGCAAAACGGGCAATGGCAGAGTTGTAAGAATTAAGCTCTCCTTCTTCCTTTCAATATCTGTCCTCTCTCACTATCTCGTAAAGAATCCGATAAATAAGAATAAAATCCCTTTCAAGATTTCCTATTGGGGTTTAACTATTTTAAAAGACTTATCTCAAAGCTTAACCATGCTCAGATATACTTGTTAATTATGCTCAATATAATACTGCAAGATTAAGATACGTATATCGTAATCTAGTTTATGTGATCTTTCTTCATCTACTCTCATCGATTTTATTCTCATTGTACGAGTATTGTATTGGATTTTATTGATCATGACATTATGTAAAATCTTCTTTGCTCAATACTGTTTTTGTTATGGATCGTTTATATTTGCGTATTAATACATAACTACTGTATCTAGTGGTCGACTTAATCAACCGCATTCTAGAAATTAATGCTAAACATCTATATAATTAATAGGCAAACACTTTTTGAGATCCCTTTTGCCGCCATAATACTGAACCGATTTCGGAAAGATTTATATGTTTTTAATGGAGATTTTAGATAGATGTGCACAATCTTAATTTTATTTAGATCGGTTTAGTATTTTGGGAGCTATAAGCGTGTGAAGTTGATAACAATACATGCATACTTATTACACATACAAAGTGTGTACGTGTGTTTGTCCAATTTGGTTTGTGTAGAAATGAGACAGAGTTTTTTCTATATGTATTTTGTAAAAAGAGAGAGATAAGTAAGGTAATTTATTTTTGAATTTTACCGTATATATTTATGTAAATGATTAATCTTTATTTACTGGAATGCTGGCGATTCGCCGTCGATTGCTGGATATTACTCGTTTATATAAATAGATACGATACAATACAATAACGAAAAACATTCTAAATAAACAACTTGAAATTATGCATCATTTCTATGCAAAACCAAATTGGACAAACACAGATGAACACTTTGCTTATTTTTCGACGTGAAGCTCTGTGTAATAAGTGTGCATGTGTTAGTAGCAACTTTAAACGCTCATAGCCTCCCAAATATTGAACCGATTTGTATAAAAAGCCCGTCTATGTAAAAGCTCGTTTAAAAACATATAAATCTCTCCACAATTCGTTTGGTATTACGGCCGTAAAAGGAATCTAAAAAAACGTGTTTGCCTATTATTCATTATTATTAATATATTTATTATTCGCCGAGTATTCATTGCGAACGGACGTGCTTTATCACACCGCGTATTAAAAATCCCTTAAAAATATAAATTTGTGTCAATAACAATTCGTGAAAATATATCAAAAAAATCTTAAGACATAGTGCTATAATTTTCCAAATGAAAAAGTGAAATAAAGAAATTAGTTCTAAATAATTAATGTCAAATTAATAAAATATTTTTTCCAAAATATTTTAATAAAGCAACAAATAGTATTAAATAATTTACATTTACTTCATAGAGAATATTGTACTTAGTACCAAAATGAACAAACAACAAGATTACCTCTGGATGGAAATGCCACTTATGTAGAGGTGAACGAAATAGAGCTAGATCCCCTAATAATATATGTATTCCAGGAAATTACTTATGATGAACAACAAAAAAGTCAAGAGCATAGTCAAAAAAATGATCAACAACAACACCATTCTGAAAAACAGCAAAGATATGAGAAGAATAAAAATTCAACAAATCAACGAGTAAACAACCCAATGCATCTGAGCTTAAGAAAGATTTATTGGCATTTAAGACAAGTGTTACAAACGACTGGAGTGATATAAAAACCAATATACAGCAGATAAATAGTAACTTAGCTACCTCAAACAACTCTCTAAAAGAAAAAGTAGCTAATACATATGTAAAACTCACCGAAGCTATGGCGAGTATTGCAGGACAAGTCAGTAACCTGGTAAGAGAAAACATGGAGAAAGACATACTCCTACAAAAAATGGAATGTAGAGTAAATGATCTTGAACAACACGGTGATGTATTGTATATAACACTTGGAGTCATAAAGATGCTTCCATGGAACTTCATTCTGCGTGCCGCAACCGCCGGATAGTCACAGAAAAAAAGCTCCGGCGTTTCTTCTTGTATTTAGCAGATTCTCAGAATCAACAATGCTAAACTGGTATCGTCTGAGACCGCAGTGTGCGGTAAACCATCCCGTTAGTAGTCTAAGGTCATTTCTGTTACAATTCTTATTTGCTTAATGTTAAAAATATTATAAGTATTACAGATTTACCGACAGTCGAGGATAAAAGTTGGTTCGCTTTCGATCCTCGACTATCGGTAAATCTGTAATACTTATAATATTTTTAGTAGTAAGCAAATAAAAATTGTACAATATCTTACTATATAAAACGCAGATTGTTCTTGAAATTCATATGGTGTATATATAACTTCTCGTATGTACATATATTTATTATTAATATTTATTGTCATGGTTTTAGACATAATTTGATTACAAACAAAGAAAACTAGTTTGTTGAAATTATCCATATTGCATCTGTTATGGATGGCAATGATCAAATGATAAAATGCAAACAAAACAATAGTTATGTTTAAAATATATACAGAAGTAATTTATTACTTGGTACAGTGATGAAATAGTTTAAAGTACAGTCGTATCATATGGTTCAGTAATTTTAAGTTTAATTGTTTTAAGTTTAATTGTCCATTGTGTTGTTTCCGCTGGCTAAAACTTTTTCACAGTACAACCTAGCAATAGTACTAATGATCTAATTGTACTTGTACTCTAGTCTTTAAAAGCTAAATAAATAATAAATTTTAAAGTTTATTTTTTAATTGTCTTATAACATTATTTAGTCAAAGAACCTTCCAGAGCAGCTAAAGCAACAAATTTAATTTTCTAAAGATAAATATTTGTATTTACTACAAACCATAATCAAACAACAAAAAAGTTCATCAGCCGTAAAAAAATGTTCACTTCTTGCATACCTACAGCTGCTTAATTGTAAGAGAACATTTTTGAAATATTTTATGTTTTAAGCAAATGGTTATTTATAATTTGCGGTATGAACAATGTAATTTATATATTGATTTTATTTATTGTTGCTACTTTTATAGCATTTAAATGAGGTGAAGTATGAGCAACAAAGATCAAAACGCACATAAAATCAAACATTAAAAACCACAAGAAGTATTCAAAAAGTATAAGAAATAAATAAATTTATACAATAAAAAACAGGCGGTCAATTAAATAGCCGTATATAAAATACATGTATAAACGTGTTATATTTAACCGCACAAAAATTTATGGCCCTCTACAGCCACTATATCTCAAACATTTTTTTTATATCCTACAAAACACACGCACACTGTGACAACAACAATATTTATAACCTTTAGAACGGTCATTTCTAAAGAGCTGGTTTGATTGATAAAAAAGTTTATTTGGCATGGCAATAGACTCCTTTTATTGATTTTATTTATAGACATATACATTCAGATTGAGCCTGTTATTTATTACTAATTTTTTTTATTTAAACTTCATTCGCCTGTCCTTTCTTTAACATAATTTTAATACAATAATTTGAATTTATAATAATTCAAAAGTGATTATAAAAACCTGAGCAAGTACAAATGAACTCTTTCTTTATTTAATGCAACTACTTATTAATTCCTTTATACCCCAACTCTCAATAGTCCATCACAGAAAAGGTCAAAGACAGTTTGAATGAAGTCTTTGAACACAAAAAGTTAATAACAGGTTAATAAAACGAAACAGTACAACAAATCACATTGAACCATTAAAATGTCTTAACTTTATTGATTTCCTTCCTTATTATTTTTTAATTTAGCTATTTTCAGTTTTTTATATTCATACCAACTTCTGTTGCTGCGTGCCAGAGAATGATAAGAACCGTTCAATTTATTATATTTTCATTATATTTTGTTCTACATTCTTTATTTATTTATTTATTATTAAGTAACCTTGTAATTCCGTAATGTTATTTAGCGTTTTAATACTCTTGTTTAAATTGTAAATTTAAGCAGAATTTTCACTGTCTGTTTATAAAACAACATTAAAAGTTTCCCTTGCCTGTTCCGTTGGTGTCGAAAGTGTAATATTTATTTGCGGAAGTTAAAATTAATGCATTAGTAGTATGAGTATTTTATGTGCTTCTGTAGTCGCTTTTGTGTTATAGTTGTTAGGATAATAGAAAATAGTTTGGTCTAGTTAGTCTAGGTTTATGGCTGGTTCTCATGAAATACGCACCGTGACAAATCGTAATGATGAGATATATATTTAAAGGTGTTCGAATACAGGAGCAGAAGCGTGTATATGTGCCTTTATTTCTGTGATATACTGACCGGGTAGAAACAAACATTTCGCATTGAAAATACCTTATTGGGACAATATACGTCAGAAAAATGAATCTCAAATATTAAAACCAAAAATAATTGGAGCTTAAAAAAACGCCGAGATACCTTGAATGTGCGTACCAAGGTATTCATCCAGATGCAATCTTAAAACTTATTTAAAAAAATATTGGAATTAAAGAAGATGCAGATTTAGCTTGTCTGTTGGTTACGTGTTTTGGGCAAATGTGTGCCACGTGTGACCGTACCTTTAGTTAATGTTCTTTTGGGATTATCATCCAAAAGGAACCCCTCCCCTCCAACACGGCAATCTTCAGCCAGAGCCAACGCCAGCACAGTCAGCAATCTAGACACATATTAGCACCTTGCGATCATTCTCAGATGTTACCATTACTAGCCGCTACAAAATGGCGCCCAACGTAGGGCCCGAAAGAATTTATTAGGTTTTTGTTAGTAGATTGCATGTGTCCTGAGGCTATTGGGGACCAGTGATGTAAGTCCATGTCGAGACAGTAAATAGTCCACGATACGTTGCGACATTAGCTGGTCTTCAATGGTGTTAATAAATTACATTTAATAGCCTTCTCCATCAACCCTTTTTTCCACCCTTCGGCAGACTGTAAGTCCCGAAAAGTTGTAATTATCGTTTTTCTTTCGCGTTACGACAGTCTGATGGATATGGCGGTGCGTAAGTCGATGGAGATCTGTTAGATATCATTCGCTACATCTTGCAATTAACGATTGCAAGATGTTTAAAGAATTCCTTCTTCCTATCAATCATGCGAAAAAATTCCAGGCTCACTGCATAGAATTCTAAGCCTCATACAATGATAGCTTAGAACTTCTTGGTTACTTCGACAGCATCAACTATTGGATATTTTTATCTCTTAAGAATTTATTCAAACAGCATCCATTAAAGGATTATTCCAGCACATAGCAATATCTTAGGCAACAAACAGGCGGACAAGCTGGCTCTGCTCTGAATGCCTGCAACGTCGAAATGGTAGCCACGCCGTTTGGCACTATTAGAAACTGCATCTTCAAGCTTTATCTATATATGGTACGTAAAAGGTTGCAATAATAAAAGCTCAAACAATTAACATGTAGAAACCGCAAGGACATCTGGAGGATCGTTGCAGTGGTGACAAGGCACAGAACGGTCGGCAGACATGCTAGTAGGATAGGCCTGTCCTATAATGAGTTCTGCAGAAGTTGTCGAGAAGAAAGCAAAGAAGAGACAATCTTCCACTTTCTTTGCGAATGTCCAGCTTTGCATCTCTCGAGACAAAAGTTTTTAGATTTATCAGAGATTGGGCTGTGTGACCTTATCAAATATCTCAATGAGACGGGTTAAATCTAATACCAATCACCGTATCGGAGTACTCAGATATGGTTCTACATACGAGTAGGTTGACACTGACGAGTGGAGTGGTCTTTTCAAAAAAAAAAAAAAGATCATATAGATTCTACTTGAATGCCTACGTGTAGAAGGCAGCCATGTAAACCAACTAACCAACCAATCAAAGGGTTATTGAAAAGCTCTTTAACTTGTCTTACGGCTCTTGTGAAAACTTCCACGACGTGTTCCTCTAAACGAGAAACACAAATTTCAATAGAACATTTATATTAAAAACAGAATTATAATAAAATAGAAATAGAATACTCATATCGTTGACTTAGAGTATACGCCTGTTAGTTAACATGAGGAATATATCAACGGATACAAGAATCTTCTAACATTTTTTCCTATATGCCGTCTGAGTGCCCTGAAAGAAATACTTGGTTTATGGAAGCAGTAAATAATTCCGAGGATGCACAAAAAGAACGCTCTCTCTCTCTTTCTCTCTGTGTCTCACTTCCCAGCGGGACAAGGTAATGAATAGTAAACGAGAGAGTATGCACAGCATGTATAATTTTTCATTCCAGAATTCATTATTGTTAACACAGAACATGTCCTACGAAAGTAATGAATTCGCAATCAACAAGCAAAAACAATACATTCCTTCTTCGTAAGAAGTGGTAATATACGTGGTAAGCAATGTGTAATTTTTGTGTGTGATCAAATTGCCTTCTCGTTTCCAAAGGATTACATTGTTTTGCTTTGGAAAATAATACATTATATCTTCCATTACATATGTAATCAATGACCAGTTTTCCCGCTGGGTTATTGAATGTAAAACGGAGTTTCAAGTTAATGCATTCGATTTGATTTTTTGTTCTTTAACGATTTCACGATGATACACGATTTTAAATAGTTTGATTTTTCTTTGAACGAAAAGCAGTAGTATTAAAAAAAGAGCTCGCGAATTAAACATCGCGAAGCAGTAGCTTTTGCTGAGGAGCTACCCAATATAAAGCTAACTTACTTTATAATATTCTATATTAATATAATATCTTATGTTTTGGGATAAATATAATATTCAGATTTATACTCTAAGAAGACGATATTTGTGCTGATCTAAAGACCAGTACTGCGACAACCAATGGATGATTTGTGACATACATCACTAACTATTGCAAGTTCTGCCTGACTCTCCCAATTAAAGTCAGACCACAGAGGCAACCGCTAATCAGTTGTACGCTATTTCTGTTAAATACAAGGACATATATATAAAATAATAGCTTCAGCAACGCTTTGGCCTGTCTCATGTCAAGAACAGCAAGCCACAACCGCTTTGCGATCAAAATTCACTATCGTTTGCTATTGAGGTAATTGTGGACCAATTGAAGCTACTAAAATCTCCAAGCCCATACTAGGAACAGGTAGCCAGTAAATAAATACCTTGCTGCCTATTGATTCACCAGATCAAGCTCAGATCTAACCACCCACGAAAGAATATACTTAAGACCTTTTTGACTAGCTTTGAAATCGTTATTTAAGTTAATCCGGATGTATGTTGTGATTGCCTGGATTTTCGCCAGAAACGCTATGGGCCACTTCCCCATGGAAAATGTTCATGTTGGGTACAAAGAAAGGTATTTATTTCCAAAGTCATTAAACATGTACATATCAAAGCCTTCGAATTTTTAGACGAAAGTATAGTAAAATAATTTTTTAAATGGCAAACACAAGCTGCGATGCTTTCTTTTAACGGGTTGTCTGCAGAATCCTCCAGGGCATAGGCAGGAATAAAACCTGACCACCATACTAAAGCATGATACTCTCTTAGCTATTCTACAGTGATTCCTTAATATAATGGAGAACGCTATCTGGAATCAAACAACAATTATTACAGATCCAAAATAAATAAATTTTTTCTTAAAATTGTGAGCAAGACTTCATATCGAATGTATATGCATACAAAGCTCCTGAACTCTTTTCAAAGACAACCTCATCCAGCTAGAATTAAGCCGAAGTTGCACCCACACTGGGTCAAGAATACATTATATTATATAAAGGGTCCGCCAGCTAATGTTTTTTTCAACTAGTGTTCATTTCGTGAATGGTAACACCTAGCTCAACTCTGACAGATAATTAGTTCTACCCTTCCGCTGAATGAATTTGGTAGTGTAAACGCTTCGCTAAGTGGGCCTGCGATCGATTTACAGAAGATGCCGATTTTGCCAAAAAAAAAAATCATCTTTTCAGATGAAGCTCATTTTGATCTTGGCCGGTATGTAAACAAGCAAAATTGTCGCATTTGGGGCACAGAAAACCCGCACGCATACATTGAAAAGCCGACGCACCCAAAACGAGTCACTGTTTGGTGCGGATTTTGGTCCAGAGGCATAATTGGGCCATTTTTCTTCGAAAATGAGGAAGTAGTGGTCGTTACTGTCAACGGCGATCGTTATCGAGCCATGTTGAACGAATTTTTGTTCACAAGAATTGAAGAGGAGGATATTGGCAACATTTGGTTTCAACAGGACGGCGCTGCGTGCCACACAGCCGAAGCTACACTCGATGTTTTGCGTCCTGTTTTTGAAGATCGCATTATCAGCCGCAGAGCTGATGTCGTTTCGCCACTTCGGAGCTGCGATTTGACACCGTTGGACTATTATTTGTGGGGTGCCGTCAAAGATAAGTGTTACGCCGACAAGCCAGAGACAATTGACGCTTTAAAGGACAATATTCGTGAAGCCATTGGTGAAATACAGCTGCACACAATCGATAATGTGCTTAAAAATTGGACCGATCGTGTAGGCTACTGCATGGCCAGCCGAGGCAGCTATTTGAATGAAGTTATTTTTCATTATTAACCGGAAGGATTGTACTTTCAAATAAAAAAAGAAATTTGAGAAAATATTCAGTAGTTTTGTTTTATAGCATTTTCAAAAAAAAAAGTTATCTGGCGGACCCTTTACATACTTGTTATTCATATATTTAATAATTTAACATTAATTACTGATGGTAAAATTTTAATATTGACCTTGGTCGTATTTGCTTAATAATAAAATAAAAACAACGAATAATACCTTCCACAATACAAATAACTCTCGTATCCTTTTTGGAGTCATTATTTGTATAAATACAAATTTGAAATCTCATTCAACCGAGCCGTCTAAGCAGTGGCGGATACATGGAAACACACATAAACTCCGATAATGGGAGTGTAGCGGCCCCCGAACAAAGACGTTGTTTCTGTTCTGCCGTGTAAGTTGAAATTAATTAATGTTAAATTTTCCCTTATTGCTTTGGAATTCTGTCTCATGTCCAATTCTTTCTAACTAAAAATGTTACGCACTATCCAAAATAATATTCACTTTGGATTAAAAGCCATTATATATTTGCTTGTTTGACTGTTAGAATTAAGCAACTTTTATTGGTTTTCTTACATCAAAAACACTTAAATATGATTTCAGTTACTGAAAATGCATATTCAGTTAATTGTGAGGTTAAACTGCAATAAAAATTTTTCAATTAATTACTAAAGTTCTGATTTTCAATAATTCAAAACCTTTAAACATTAATAGGGCAAATTGTTTTTGAACATATGAGAAAATTTAATGTACGCCAAAGTATTTTTATTAAAATTTTTATGTATATTAATTGACAATCTTAAGTACAAACCTTTTCAAAGATCAACCAAGTATTCCAAATGTATTCCAATTGGGTATTGATTTCTATGCAGATATTATTATTATTATGATTTGTATAATGATAATTTTATAAGTTGTAAATTTTATGACACTTTTTAGGAATAAATTTAATTTTTCATAGCGCTTAAAGGCTGAGGCACATGGAATCCATCGTACGTTATACGTTGCGTTTTTGAACTGACAACTAAGTTGAAATACAAGTTTTCTTCTGAGCTTAGTCACATTTCATACTTCTCCTCCGACGTAAAGTACTAAAGTTGAGCAATTTATAACTTTTAACGTACGTTTAGTACTTTGACAAATATCAGTTTTTTTGCTTTGTTTTTATTAAGCTTTTTGTGTTGTGTGTTGACAAAATTAAATTAAATAAAAATTAAAATTAAAAAAAAACAGAATATATTCGAATTCCATTGAAAGTTTGTACTTTAATCAAATGAAGATGATTTAATGTCCGTCAACAAAGTACTCATTGTGTCAACCTCCTCCGCCTATACTTTAACGTAAGTTGAAAAAGCAACGTATAACCTACGATGGATTCTATGTGCCTCGGCCTTAACACTTACTACACTTTGATACACTTACAAAATTTTCACAATAAATATTTTATACCGATAAATATAATTGATTGAAGCTAATTATAATTATTTTTTTCACTTTATTCTATTATATCATTTCTTTATATCAATTCCCTTTTTTGATTATGAACGCGATATTCCTTTAAGCTTAATTTTTTTTATAATTTTTGAGTGGCTTTTGCTTTTAGCTGTTGACAAATGCCTCAAAGACTTTTTTGATTCGATTGATTTATATTTATGTATATCAGCAAGAGGATTTTGATTTTGGTCTAACAGCTTTTATCATTGAATGTCTCTATAAAGAACTTAGTTTTTATATTTCCTTTGATAGTAAACATTTAATGGAATTTTATAGATTGCATATATAACAAAATAACACACAATTTTTAATCCTTTAAGAAAACACTTCGCTTTGATTGATAAACAGCAAGCAACTGCTAAATTATGTGCAGTATTTTAAATAATTATACGATGTCCTTACTGTTTTAAAGAAAAAAAATTGTTTTCCTTTTCAAAATGACATTGAACTTTTTATAAAGTTTGATTTGTTATTAATTAAACGCTTATTTTCATTAACCATAATTTATAGGCATATTTTTGTTAGCTTTAATTTGGCAATTATTTTATTATTTACTTTAAACTCTGTTAAACACATGTTGTTATTTTGATTTTTTATTTGGTTTTAACGATTCCAGCCAACCGATATTATCCGTCATCCAAAAGAATGTGGCTGCACGGAGTACGCAAGTCTATTACTAAACTGAAAAACTTTTGTGCAAGACAATGGTTTCTCATAGACAGACTTTAACAAAAAAGAAATACTGGGAAATTTCCAAACAAAAATAAAGAGCATATTCGTTGCCAAAACAGAGAGCATAAAATATGTAAATGAGCTTAAAGAAACTTTTATTTTTATTTGATTTTTATAACCAATCTGTACTTCATATTTTCTTTATCTAGTTTAAACACACATAATGTAGGTTAAGTTCTTTTTTTTATATATATTAAAGTCTATATTCAGACACAAACTCTCCAGTTAAATTATAAATCTGCTTACATATGTATGTTTGTATAGTACAAACACTCTGCTTCATTTGAGTAATAGAATAACTATATGGCCCAGCAAAATATTCAATTGCGGGATAGTTTATTTGTAAGAGCCTTTAAATCCTACTGGACATTGATTAAATAAAATACTTAATATTGTGTTAATATAAATTAAGGATATTTATTTAATTTCTTCAAGCCTGAGGTAAATTTTTTTTTATAAAAACGTTAACAAAATTTATTTAATTTAATTTCCGATATTTCGCCACTTCTTTGTGTGTCTTTCGCAGGAATGTATAAAATTGTGTGAAGAAAAATTATTAAATAATAATCGAAATATTAAAACAAACAAAAATTGTCAAAATGTAGACATCAAAAAATGATCAACTTAAAAAATGCGCATGTGCACAAACATAAAATATTATAATTTTTAATCATTCAATTTCCGTTTCCGTTTTTATATAATAAATATCTATATGCTTCGCCAATTGTGGCTGATATTGTAATTGGAAAATTACTTGATGTATGTGTTGAAGAATTGGCCATTAAGACAAAAGATTTAAAAAAATATGTTGATGCTGTTACTTTAAATAAACAATTTCTCTATGACAAGGATATTAAAGGACACTAATAAAAAAATTTTCTCTTTTGAAGATAAAAGTTTTAAATCAGTTTAGTAGTTGTAAAGCCATGGTTGGTTGGTCGGTTTGCGTGGCTGCCCTCTAGACGTAGTCATTCAAGTAGAATCTAGATGATTACTTTTTGAAAGGACCACTACACTCGTCGGTGTCAACCTATGTATAATCGTCTCTAAGTACTCGGATACGGTAATTGGTACTAGATCCAACCTGTCTCATTGTGATATGTGATTAGATCACATAGCCCTATCTCTGATAATTCTAAAAGGTCCTATAGTACATGATTGCCTAAAAATTTGTTTCTCGAGAGATGCAAAGCAGGACATTCGCAAAGAAAGTGGAAGATCGTCTCTTCTTTGCTTTCTTCTCGACTACTACGGCAGAACTAATTATAGGACAGGTCTATCCTACTAGCATGCCTGCCAACCGTCCGGTGCCCTGTCATGACTGCGACGACCCTAGAGATGTCCTTGCGGTTTCTACGTGTTATTGTAATGAGCGCTTATAATTATAGCAAGGCCACATTTTCTTTGCAATCTTGCACGTGTCTATATTGCGCCATCTGGATTCAGCCTTATAGAGATAACGCTTGAAGATGCAGTTTCTAATAGTGCCAAACGGCGTGGCTACCGTTTCAGCGTTAGAGGCATTCAGAGCAGAGCCAGCCCTAGCCAGCTCGTCTCCTCTTCTTTGCCTGAAAAATTGCTGTGTGCTGGAATCGAGATGAGGGTGAGGTCAGCCTGACCACCCAGTCTTGATAGCACACTCCTGCACTGCACAACAAGAAGAGAGGAAGTGGTATGCGATCTTAGGGATAGAAAAGCTTCTTGGCTGTCGACAAAGATGCCGACTTTACCATGTGCCTTCCTATCGACCAGCATCCTGGCCGCTTCCGTTGTAGCCAGAGTTTTGTCCAGAAAAACAGGGGCTCCGTTAGGGAGACGGAAGGAGCGTTCTATACATAGATCATCTGAAAATACTCCAGAGCCGACACCGCACACCATTCTTGATCCATCAGTAAATGCTCTGACGTCGTAGTGCCTTACCATTGTGCCTCCCTTCCACTTCTTCCTGTATGGAATTGAAACTGTGAACACTCTATCAGAGGCCAGACGAGGCACCATGTAATTAGTAGATTTCCTCAGGAAAGGGGGAAGTTGATCCAGGATTCTGGCGTGACCGTACGACATTAATCTCCACCGCCCTGAAGCCGCTAATCTTGCTGCGCTGCGTGAAGATACCGCGAATACATGAAGGTCAATCGGAATAAGTTTTAGTATAGCATTCGGGGCATCCGAAGGACCAGTACGTAAGCATCCTGTTATCCCGACACAAGGGGATCTCCGTATTCTGTAAAGTTGATCTTACTTCTGGCAGGCCACTATACTACAGAGCCGTAAGTCAGTATGGGACGGACGATTCCTGTATATATCCATTTAAGCATGTTGGGGCTTATGCCCCAATTAGAGCCAAACATCCTGCGACAGTAGTAGTAGGTAACCGTTGCCTTTCTAACTCTGTGTTGCACATTCAGTTTCCGCGAAAGTTTTTGGTCTAGTATAACTCCTAGATATTTTGCGTTGTCCGATAGGGACAGTTTATGATTTTCCAACCGAGGAAGTCAAAAGTTCTGTACCTTGGTGTTTATGATAAATACCATCAGTTCCGTGTTGTTTGGGTTCACTCCTATCCCACAGTCGGTAGTTACTGAGTTTACCGAAAGCGCTGGACATGATATCGCTAATCACGTCCGTGAACATCCCTGACACCATCTAATCTGAAAAGTATTGTGTTAACAACAAGAAGCTAGAGCATGGGTGAGATCAACTTAGTCTGTGGTGTACCTCTGCATGCCCATTTAGACCTCTCGCTGTTACCCAATTTTGCGGTGACATTTTTTGCCCCCAGTATGGTTATAATCCAGTGTATGATATAATCCTCTACATCATTGTCCCGGAGAGCATTTTGGATAGCTGTCACCGGTACATTATTAAAGGCACCTTCTTGAGAGCTTTGACGATCCTAATAGCCGTTGCCTATTATGACTGTCTATTAATCTTTCCAATGGCTTGATCAGGAAAGATGATAGGCTGATTGCTCGGAAGTCCTTTGCGTCTTCATGACTTCTTTTTCCAATCCCCGCTCTTTTAACAAACTTTGGACAGGAGTGGTTCATAGCCAGGATCCTAGTAAGCCTTGCAGAGTCGCTGGTACTATCTATGGACTCACAGAAATTTCTCCACGAGTTACTTTTGGCGATTTTTATGACTCTTTATAGGCTTTAAGCTTATCGCGATAGGGTTGCCACAGTTGATTTTCGTAGCTGGTGTTGAAGGCCCTACGTGCCTCTTTGCGTAGAGTGGATAGTTCCGAATTCCAACACGGAGGATAGTTCTTCCTAGCTTTTGTTATGGGGCAGGAGATCTCAAAGACTCTTTTATTAGCCTTGTTGAAAATCTCTGGGACTCGTTTAGTTTTTGCTTCAGGATTCCGTTGAACTATTCCAATCTGTTCTCTTCGGATTTCTAAAGCAACATTTATGTTTGATTTGTAGTTTGACCTCGAAAAGTATCTATTTCTGATCCACCCACTAAATCTATTCGAGCTCGGAAAGATAAATGTCGGCGAGTTATCGGAGTTACAAAAGGTTAAATTATTAAAATTAATGAAAACTGGGATATGCTCACCTCTGTCATTGATTTCGCTAATGCCCCATACTGTGTACCTAGCATTAGCATCACAGCATAGGATGATGTCTTCATTAGCACATATGGATGACATAACCGCTTTCAGTTCTTCTGGTGGTGCTGCTCTCTCATTTGCCATATAGCATGATGCTATAAGAAAGCTCTTGTCTTCCAGCAGCTCGACCTTAGCAACTGTTAGGTCCGCTGAGCTGATCTGTTGTAAACAGAGAATATGATATGTTTTTTGGCTATTAGGCATGATTTTGGCTTACCGTAAACCTCTAGCATAGAACACATTATACTTGGATAAAGAAAACCCCTTCACCTCGGAATTCGCCACCCAAGGCTCTTGCACCAAGCAGATGTCAAGGTTTTCCTCGGCTAGAAGAGTATTTAAGTTATCTGTTGCACACTTGGAGTGCTTCAGATTTATTTTAGCGATTCTAGTCGCCACGTACATCTTTTATTATACAGACGCAATTGCAATTGGTTTTATTCAGCACATACATTCTAAACTCGAAGTCTCTGTAAGACGAAGATTTTTTTTGGACAATGGTGAAAGTTCGGTTGTATTCAGTTTTACTGCATCTGATCTGTAGATTAACCGGTTTATCACAAGGATGTCAGACGGGTTAATCGAAGTTTCGGTGGGGGAACAAAACATGAAGTTTTTTCAAAAGTTTCCAGGAGAAACGAAAACTCTGTTTTATTTTGAAAACGTCGAATATTTTTTTAATAGGAGCTTAAATACACATCTAAACAATTTTTAACTGCGTTTCACATGAATAGGTGCAGTGTTTTAGAAATCAACTTAAGCTTTCTGCTCTCAAGATAATTCATGGAGAGGATTATGTTGTACTTTTTATTTTTTTTATTATTTTTAATATGAAGACATACGAGTATAATCAAAATTTCCAAAAATAATTCGATGGATCTGTGTCGCTGTACATATATTTAGTTTATTTATTTAACTATTCGTAAAATTTTCAACATCAAGCATTATCCCAGAATCCCGCTACATTTTACACAGTTTAACTATATTCCCGTTTAATTATTTATTAATCATACGTACAGCTAGCTGCTTGTTTGGACAATAATGGTAATTGCTCAATTTACAACATGTAGGAATTGCAAGTTATACAAATGTTGTAAGTAATTCACAAATATTTGGTCACAAGCATGAATAAAAAAATCTGTATATGTTTACAGGGAAAGTCATGATATTTTTATGACGCGAAGTGAGAAAAGGAACCTTATCTCAGGCATGATAAGATCAAATTGGCGTTTTTCATACCTTTGAATGAAGGAAAATATTTGAAGCGATCACAGGAAAAATTACTCAATAATGTCTAAAACTTCGCATAGTCTAAGAAATTTTTGAACAGTTATTTCATTTTAAATTTTGTACCTTAAAATAATTAAGGTCAGGGCTTGGTAATATGTTTGATTTAATAATAAATATGAGATAAAAAGATATTACAAATTAAAAACAAAAGTTTTGTTTGTTGAGGGTTGAGGTAATACAAACTTTTTGAAATTAAATAAGGATAGTATCTCGAATACAAAAGATAATAAATATAAATTAAAACAATTGAAAAAATTAAATCATGATTTTTGACCTTAACTCCAGCTTTGTCCTGTATTGGAAATTTACACTGGCATGACATGTTCTTTTTGTCAAGCTGCGTCTCATTTCGACATTGTGTTTTCACTACCTAAAATCAATTTATCTAAATTAGCTTATGAAATTAATTTAGTTCGGATTTCTGTGTTGCTAACAAAACTAGTAAATATTTATTTTCGTTGAATTAGAAAAACTGCCTTATGGAAACTAAAAGTAGAGCCATTAAATAAAACTTAAAACTAAAACAAACAGCTAGAAAAAATATTTGTTTTCTATACAAAGAAATTTAACTTTGTACTAGAATGCTTGCTTGCAGTTATTTTTTATTTTTTTAATAAAATATAAAAATGAAAGGAAAAAATAGTTATTTCATTCCTTTATTTTAATTTTTCATTTTCATTAACATGGATTTATTTTTCCTTTTATTCGCAAATTGCTTTTTGCTAAAGTAAATGCTTTGAATACATTTTTCTAGCCGCCAAAAAAAGAAGCCACCGAAAATGAATTTGTATATCCACGAGTATTATACAAACAGTTTCCGGTGGATACAAAAGTGAACGGATGAACGAAGAGCTGGGTGGTTTTGCCAAAAAAATACAAATAAAAATAGATATACGAGTATTTTGCAAAAAATTTCTTGCTACAAAGAAAGTAGGTTATTTCTGATAATAAAATTATTAATAGACATCAGCATGAGTTGCATAATAGTGGTTAAAAAAATAATGCTGTTGCTGTTAACAAATTAAAAGAGTGTTTTTTTCTGTTATAAGAAGAATGCAAACTGATTACCAGTGACTCTTTTTAGGGTAAATAATTATATAATAGATTTTCTTTTTAATTGAGGAAATATGTTATTATTTACATTCACCAGTTTTTCATTTAATTTGAATTGTTCATTGTTATTTAATTTGTTCATTGTTATTTAAATTGTTCATTGTTATTTAATTTCTTTAAATTGTTCATTCATACTTAATTTTAAACAACAATCCCTTAAGCATTGTGAATTTAAGACGAAGAGGAAATTTAAAAAATTATGGTATATTCTGAAAAATAACTTATCTGTTCCTATCAGTTTTTTCCTGACATCTTTGTTAAATTAAAAACTTATTTAGACTTAAAAAAACTTATCCGTGACCAACAATATATATACATTTTTTTTAAATAAATTAAAAGAACATCTTATTTTTTTGCAAATAAATTAATTTATTTAAGATAAATTTATTTAAACATTATTCTAATTTTTCAACCGTTTTATTTAAATTTTATTAAATAATTTTTTCAAGCTTGAGGTGAACAATATAATTATAATTATTTTATTAATATAATATTTTTACTTCTGAATGGAAAGCCACTTCCGGTAAATATTGGATTAATTAAATAAATTATATTTATATTGTTGACCTCAAGCTTAAAGAAATTATTTAATAAAACAGAAATTTAATTATTTAATATAAATTTATTAAGCCCTGTCCGAGCGTATCAAACGTTATCGTTCGCTGGGTTTGATTTGATTTGATTTATTGAGTAGATTTTCTAACACAACAAGAAATACATATCTTATAATTAAAGTCTTAGAATCAGATTAATTATATTAGTTTCTAGACAAAAATAACTGATTTGCATCACTCTAAAATATATATTTTATTTATTCATTTATTTGTATACTTATCTCCTAAATAAATAAATGAATTAAGCATGTTATTAGTGAAACGCCAATTAGTTGCTTTTCATTCAGATTTCATGCGATCAATAACGTTCGAAATCGTGGGACAGGTCGTTACCATAAAATTATTTATTTAATATAAATTTATTTTATGCAAACTTTGTTTTACTATATAAATTATTTCTTGTGACAATTGTGTTGTAATTGTAAAATTTGTATGTAGAATGAATTATGGTAAATAGGAATTTTAGATATATGGGAAAAAAATGGGCGTGCAAGTGAATATACAGTACTGGCCATAAGTAGAGCACCCCAAAGTACACATTCTGCAAATCAGATTTTTTTTATTAAAACAACGTTTGTTGAAGGTATTATAAATAGTTCTTGTAATTAATATTGTTATTTTAAAATTAACATTACATTAATAAATAATTGATCTCTAAAAAAGTTTTTAAAATTTTTAAAAACTAGAGAGCTACAAAGCAAGTCCGAAAAGACAATGGCACCCCCTTATAGAAATTGTATGTGCTTATTACCGTATAACTGAACAAGCCACGAAATATATACATACACACACATGTAAACACTACCACTGATTAAAAACAAGTCACAACATGCAAACTCAAAATACAATTCTCATTTAGATCATATTACATTTGCCATATAAATAGAAGAGCGACAATTAATTTTTAAATAATTTCAATGCCGAGAAACAAGTACTCAAATCTCAAATAAAATTATTGAGTATTGCCAGTCTGGACTACTAAGGCATGATATAAGCAAAAAATATTCAATAAATCGATAAGTGATTTCCCGGCTTATTTCAAAGTTTTTGCGTACAGGACGTTTATCGCCGGTACATTGCGGTGGACGTCCTCAAAAAACATCACATCATGAAAATTCATTGATCCAGAGAGCAATACAAAAAGATCCTATAACGTACTCTAGTCAATTGTGAAAGAGCGTTGTGCATTAGCGAGAGAACGATCCGTTGAAGCCGAATTATTCAGTCGTGGTTCAGCATAACAGCCTTTCATATCAACCAAAAACAGAAAAGCTAGACTTGCATTTGCAAAAGCCCTCATCAACTGCGCTGTCCAAAAATGAACAACAGTACTGTTCTCTGATGAATTTAAATACAAATTTAAAAAATTCAAATGGAATAAAGTGTGTGAGCCAACCGAAAGGAAAAAGACTAAATCATAAGCACTGCAAAGCAACTGTCAAACATGGTGGTGGTGATATCATGGTTTGGGGATGTTTCTGTGGTCAAGGAGGGGACCAATTCATCACATAGACGGAATAATGGATTGCTTTCTGTATCTTGTTATACTACAGAACGTAGGGCAACCCCTATGAAGAGGAAGAAATGCAGAGTAATCGGATTGCAGTTCTTAACTGGCCCGCTCAATTATCCGATCTTAATCCTATTGAGCACTTTTGGGAAATTGTGAATATGAAAATAAATCGGGATAGTTGCAGAAATAAAACTGATCTATTTCAAGCTGCCAAAACAAGCTGGAAAGCAGTATCACAAGATACTATTAATAATTTAATATCATCCATGCCTAGGAGATGGACATGTGTTATTAAAAACAAAAGTTCTGCAACAAGATATTAGTTTTAAAAATTAGTTTTTCTCACTTGCACAAGGGGTGTTTTAGTTTTGCTCTGTGCTTTTTCTATATGAAATGATTTATAATATTTTTTTTTTGTTTTCATTATAAATGAAATTAAAAACGTTTGTTTATATGAATAATAAACACACCAACAAATAAAATTATAAATTAATACAAAAAAATTCTTATTTTTTATAGCGTATTTGGGGGTGCTTTAGTTATGGCCTATACGGCAATTCATTAAAAATTTATTCACCGCCTTCCCCAGGATAAAACAATTTTATGTTTAAGATTTCTGCTAAATCCGTTGAGAAATGGACATACACACAAACCATAGATTTGGGACTTATACCAATTAAAAATATTTTGACAAAAGTGGGCGTAAAAGTAGCCATAGAAAAAGGAATGGACGATTAAACTTGTACTTGGTTAATTCAGGAGTGTAGGAGGTCAAGTTTAAAGAGATTCTGTATGTACGATCACAATTTTTTTTTATAGAACTAATTAAAGTAAGTAGATATACGAAAGATATTAAAGCAGAAGTAGGTGAGGTCCATCAAAAAATATTCTTCTGCCTTTCCAGTTTAGGTGCATTATATGGATCAAATTTTAGCAAATTCCATTGAGATATGATATTAAAATTTGATTTTTGCCACGCCCCTCCGGCCACAAAGCGATAATCGATATGAAATATTCTTTACGATATTCTCATACTTGGCAAATACACATAAAATGTTTCATAAAAATCGGTAAAGCCGTTTCAGAGGAGTTCAAACACAAACACCGTGACACAAGTTTTAATATATAAGAATTTATTGAAGATAAATAAATAATGTTTTCTTAATAAACTGGAAGAACATCTTAAATGAATTTGTTTATTTAATAAAAATTTATTTATTTAAGTTACGAGTGTATTTATTTTAATATAATAACAAACAAAAATTTTTAAAACAATAAAAAATCAATTGGCAACATTTATTAGTCAAAATAATATGTGAAAGAATATTTTAAGCCATGCCAACTCTTATTCTTACAACAGTGATCTATGTCCTTTGCCATAAATAGCACATGAATATTGAAAATATGTTGAAAAGACATAAATATTAATTTTTTCACTTCTTGCGGTTGATGTTGTTTTTGATAAATAAACATGAACTACGCAACTTCTGGCTTTAAATAAATAACGACTGATCTGTTGCGAACAATTTTACACTCACACAAGCATACAATCAGTGATTTATTTTTAAAACAAAATTTGTACGGACGTGTGTTGTACTCACTCGCACAGAGTAAATTTTATTTAAATGATACTCATTCACATATAGATATTTAACACAGTTAATATTTACTTAATAAGTGTTGGTGAAAAAGGACGACAGGAGAAACGGGAATAAAAAAGTGAAAGTTTACACTTTGACTGCAAATGATTGTAAATATTTTGTATTATTTTTTTGCAGTAGTGGCTGTTGTTGTATGGTGGTAAATGAATAAGTTCATTTTCACCTGAAAACAGATATACATATTTTGTAGCACAATTGCACGCAGAGAAAACACATGGTTGAGATAAACATAATCTAAGTGCAGCGTATATGATTGAATTATATGCAGAATCATCATATGGTTGAGGTATGTTATTATTATTCCAACGACGTTGCATTGAATTGTTTTGATTAAGTCAATAATAATATTATTCCATAGAACAATATTATTATAATTAAATATATACATAATATTGTAATTAGTAATCATAATATGGTACAAAAATTAGGTTCAAATATAATAAAAATATGTATCATATCATAATATTCAGGAAGAGCCAGTGTAACGTGTTTTAGTCTTGCTGGACTATGGTTCAATTTGAAATACTACTTGAATATTATCGAAATGAGATTTATAGCACAAGTTTCTGTACAAAACACATCTAGTGTATGACATTCATGTGACGTATGGTGCATTCTTATTTTCATGGTTTTTAATCATATTTTGATTACAAACAAACAACATTATTTTTTTAGTATGAGTACAAATTCGCTTTTAGTTCAATTATTGTTTCTGCTGTTTTTAAAGGTAACTGTTAAAGGATCAAATGTAAGAAAAAATGTCTTTAGCATGACAGCAGTTTAAAATATAAAAAGCAACAATAGATTGTTAGCTACAACAATACGGTTTTATCGTTACCATTAAATTGTTGTGACATACATTTCAAAGGATATCTTTCCTCTCCGTGTACGGGTATAACATATTTCCGAAGGAATCTATATGTGTAGACGTGAAGGGAGGAGCGGATTTGAGGTTTTCTTTAGAACATCACAATGGCAATGTCAGGGGAGATGTCTTATCACTTTATCACACAGAATCAGACTATTAGTGATATATATTCAAATCTATAGCACGTAAAACAATTGTTCACATCCATGTCAGCACAGTCGTTAGTATGCCGATGTTCCCCTAGTCCCTGGAACTGCATATTTGCAACAAACAAAAACATTTACTGCCAACTTAGGAGCAACTTTGTTGGTAGTGAGCCCAACGGGAAGGTATAAAATCATGCAACCTTTTGTATCTGTATTCATCAAAGCTGAAATGTGTCGAACATTATAAAAAATTCTGCAGTACTCTAAAATGATCGAAGTAAGGTCACAAGTTCATTATCTCATTATATAGACTTCACTGAATCCTTCACAAATGAATATTACAGATCTCTGTCCTTTTTTAACTTTAAACTCATGCGAAATACTATATGTCTTAATTGGTGCTTTTTATGGGAATCTTTCAAATTTTAGTGTTAAATTTTTTATTCCCACTTTTTCCCAAAATTAAAATTTTACTTATTCAGTAAAACATTAACCATTTTGTTAAAAACAAATTGCAATTGATTATTGAGGGGTATAGCTTGTTCCTATGTTGCTAATGCAGATCATCAGGGAACTTTACTCAAATATTACTTAGAACAACAGGAGATATTATATTAAACCTTCATTAAAACAAATGAAAAGTTTAAACAATATCAAAGTTGTAACAAGAACTCAATAATCAACCAATTTGTCTGATTTGTATCAAAAGTTCGAAATATTTCATTTTATAGCTTCCCGCTTTAAAAAATATAATAAAGACTAGGGTAGCACATCAAAGCATTTGATATAAGTCTTAAGTTATAATCCTTCAATGCAATTATATTATTTGTAATTTATTTTTTAAATAATTGGCCCACCTTAAACTGCAATTAACCCTGATGTTCAATAAACATGCATACGAATACTTGCCAGCACACATCAGCATTGTTTATATAGAAGTGTTAAATAAGGTGTTTTATTACCATACACATGGCAGCATACATACACACTCATATCCTTATATGCAAAACTATTAACACAAGCATACACACTGAAATGAAAAAAAAAAACTGCAATACACAATAACAACAGGATATGGAAATCCAAAGATAAACAAACATATAAAATATATAAACTTCCACCTGATGGTAAGAAAGAGATTTATAACCTCATGTGCATACATTTATTTAGACCATTCCTTTCTTCCTTTTTTTATCACAGATCCTATAATGCAATTTTTCTCATAACCTTTTCACACTCTTCCAGCAGATGACTTTCTTTTCTAGTTACATTGTTGCCGGTGTAATAATGTATGGCAAAAAAAAGTTCCTTATTTCATTGTTTTCTTAACAAAACCCAGGTGAATGTTGAAGTATTTTTAAATGTTTTGCATTTTTGGTTATTCTTGTATTATATGTGCATACACAAATATATAGCTATATCGCTCTTTCATTGCAATGTAGTCATATCTCAAAAAGAAAACTCGTTTATCAGAAAAAGAGTTCAAAATTTTTAATTTTCCCACACATCAATGGGAAATTATCAAAGTATTCTCCCCTCAAGAGGTGAGTATACAAAATATGTATTTGTTGACATTTTTTACACAAATTGAAGATCTATACGATGAATATTTCTGCATTCTTAAATCAAAAATCACGTTTTTTGAGATATGACTACGTTGCAGTAAAGGAGCGATATGAACTAAAACACGAGGGAGATTACAGAATTATCAGAGTTGATGTAAAAAATAGACGATATTGTTAAGGTAAAGGTTAAACTTCTTTGGTATTCAGTGATACGATGGAGTTCTTTGGATCTATTTCGAGTTGTGCTTTTGCTGCTTAAATTTTGTTTGTTTTTTTAAGATTTTAATTTGGTTTCAACTTCAAATTGGAAATATTTAATAACTTGCTCAAACTAAACGGATTTCTATTATTTACGAATATGGTCTATGACTGGAGTCTATAACAAACTCATCACCTTATTAACAATTATCAATATTTTCAATTACGTGACTCGTTACCCTGACGATTGTTTCCATCATATAACAAAACACTTTACTCTAACTTTTTAAGTTATTCAAGTTTATAAACTCCACGCAAAATGCAATCATTTTTCTTTATTATTTAAAATTCACTTAAATCATTCCAATGATGATGCTTTAAGAAATTAACTTGATTTGATCAATTTATTTGTCGATTTTCTCTTGTAAATTTGTTCGAATAAAATTTAAGATGATTCTGTTATTTAATTATTTAATACAAATGTTAACCGCACAATATCTTCATCAGTCATTAATATTTCAACAATATGTATGGGATTAAAATGCCTTAAAGTTTCATAAAAATGCGAGCAACCTTTTAATTAATACATCACACAGAGGAGTATTTAAACCAAAAAGCTGACAAAAATTATTAAACGTGTTTTTGGAATTGAAAGGTTAAGTGTTTTGATAGTTTTGGGGGCAATTTCATATGAAAAATATCGTGGCAGATTTTTGGTTATTTTTATAACAACGGCTCTCTCTCTTCTAAAAACCGAGGCCAATGCCCCATCTCCAGATGGGGAGGCCACACCCGGTGTACTTCGCTATGGGCGACATCCGTCTCTTTGTTCTAAGAGCCAACCTAAATTAAATTTAGAGTCACACTGTTGTTGTTGTGCAGATATAAGGAAATCAAAAATAGCTTTAAGTTTCACAGAATTGCAAATAAAATAAATGAGAGTATAAAAATTTCCCAGTCGTGAGTAAAACAGTCGCAAAATTTTCAAAAGATCACTCTCGTAATAAGTAACAAACAAACAAATTATCAAACAGATTTATAATATTTATTTTATAGTATTTAATAATTAACACAGGAATAAGTTATAGTAATTAAAAATGTCGAAATCATTGTCATATGTCCCCAATTTTCCATGTCCACCAAACTTTTCAAGTATTCCCCCAAGTAAGCTAGAAGCTTTACGTAGTCCAGCTACTGTAGGATTTTGTGGCCAGATATTGCTAAACTAATAGTTAACCCTCGCATATAAAGTATATTAAATATGGTCAGACATAAAGTTTATTTATTTCAGTGTTTTGTTATTGTGCATATGCTGATATTACTTTAAAAAGACTTTTTTTTATAAACAAATCGTTGAAAGCTTCTAGACAACTCGTTGTATCTAATATAATGCGTGATTTTCAAGACCGACGCCTTTCAAATGTATCAGCAACATTAAGGGGAGATGATATGAAATCCTATAAAAGTAAACAAGGCAGCAAAGACAAAGCAAGGAACTAGAAAAATGTATTCTGTGCAAACAACTACAAAAGGCGAATAATAATCTATTTCTTTTTTTGTGAGAGAATAAAAGTAATAAAAATTTTTAGCTTTAAAATCTAAAGAATATCAGGAATTTATATCAAATGTATTTTATCCTTAGTTTACTAAAGCTTTAGTTTTACTAAAAAAATCTAAGAGAACATTGTTTTTTTCTGGTTTTATCT
This sequence comes from Gymnocheta viridis, assembly GCA_956483585.1. NCBI lineage: Eukaryota > Metazoa > Arthropoda > Insecta > Diptera > Tachinidae > Gymnocheta > Gymnocheta viridis. Next base: position 13,331,014 of record OY101444.1, on the reverse strand, counting down.
ACTAAGCCTTAAGTTATATACCTCAGCACAACACATGATTTTAGTACGCAATTCTAAGAATTGCGTCCCAAATCAATGAGCTGGAAAATGTTGTACATACTGTGTAATTAATATTTAAATAAATTTTTCAATTCAGTCTGTAACAAATTTCTCATCTGTTGAGGCAGTCGAAGATATTTATACATTTTGGGATCTGATTTTTGCCGAACTATCATTTACAATTAAGATATCTGTCTTCGATATCTTCCTTCGTGCTGAGGCGCAATCGATTAAGCAGATCAAAATTTAAATCTTTGCTGTGAAAAAGGTTACGTATGATTAATTTTTCTCAACTAAATATCACTCATACGCGCAGTACGTCACAATACTTTTATTTTTATTATTTATTTATTTTATTTCTTGAATCATGATTTTTAATTCTTTACCAAAACATAAAGTACGCTTACATTTATAAAATTATAATAATAAATAAGAATAAATTTCAAAACTTTTTCCTTTAAAGATTATGAAAAACAAAAGCAAAAACAAAATGAACAGTCGGAAATGAAAATAATATCGTATTCTTATTATCAAGCAAAAAAAAATTCGAAGTAAAACAAGAAAAATAATGTTTATTTTCCAAGACAATTGAATTATATTAGAAGGACCAAATAAACTTAGATGAAAATATGCTGTACAAACATTAAGAAATAAAATGTAACGAATTCACGTAAAAAATAGATAGAAAAAAATATGTATATTATACCGTCAACTTAATTTAAAAAAGCGTACATGGAAAACAAAACTTAATAAGACAACAATAGAAGAATCTATATTATAGCTTTTGAACTTTAAAATGTGTAGTTCAGTGCTTGTTCTAAATTTCTCACAGTTCTATATGAAGGATTTTTTATAGTCTTTTTATTAGGCGTTTTGCCTCCAACTTAAAAATTTTGTGTGTGTTAGATATATCTTTTCGAAATTAAGGTAACGATATCTGAGGGGTGTTTTTTAGAGACATAGAATTTTGAATTTAAATAAAACTCAGACAAATTCTAATAGTAGCCATGTATTTGTGGTTATTCGAAAGATAATTCTTTGAATATTATTTTCGAGATATCGTTACCACAGATAGCTCGCACGAAGTTTAATCGGGAAGTCCAATTAATAATCATTTTTTTTGCTGTCTACATGCCATTGGCAATATGGCTAATATTGTGTTTCAAACGTTCAATTGCCACTGGCTTATCACGTATAGAAGGGACTTTGCGCAGCTCAAAAGTAAATAACTTAAAGGAGCTGGTGGTCAATTAACAAGGCCATTTAACGTGAATTAAATAGTTCATGAAATATTTCTCTGAGTAGGTTAATTGCTGTATTATTTAAATTCATCAATTTGCAGGCATTATTCAGGTGTCAACACATTCATGATGAAATGGCAAATGAAACTAAACACAAATCAAGTAACAAAATTCAACTTATACCAAGCAACTTAAATTTCTAGACGCTTTACATTACTGATATATCTGGAAATTTGAAAACGTAAATGGTGCTGGATTGGACTTACATTGCAGAAGCCATCGACAGATATTGCAAAACAAGCTGGAAGTGTGCGCAAAATATTGTATTAGGCATTTCTATACTATTTAATGCAAGCCTAGAATTCGGTAAATTTTTAGATTGCTGGAAACTCTGCTCTATTATGCCTGTTTTTAAGTCTGGTGACCGTAGTCAAGTAACTAATTTCAGACCAATAGTGAAACAGAGTACTTTTGCTAAAATTTTGGACAAGATTATTAAAGATAAACTTTTCGAACACGTGGAAAACTTTATTAGCCCTTGCCAACACGGGTTCATGCCTGACAAATCTACTGCCATGAACTTAGTATTAGTAAGTCATAATATTATAAATGCCATGGAGCTTAGATCACAGTGTAATATTATTTATACAGACTTTGCGAAGGCTCTTGACACTGTTAACCACAATTGTCTAACAAACTCTACAACTCAACAACTTTTTGCTTGGTAGAAAATTAAGTCTTATAATTGGTAAGCCGTGCTCTTCACTTTTAATTAATGCATACTCTGGCATTCCTCAGGGAACTCATATCGGGCCTTTACTTTTTATAATTTTTATTAACGACTTACCACTTACCTTTGAATTTTCTAAATGCCTTTTGTTTGCAGATGACCTAAAGTTATTCGCTAGAAAATCTCGTGTAGATGATTGCGAAAAATTACAAGCTGATTTAACTAAATTGTCCGTTTGGTGTTCAGAAAATGGTATAACGATTAACGTATCAAAATGCTGTATAGTTTCGTATACACACAGTTCAAAAGAGATTATTTTTAAATGCCACATTTTCGGTACCCCACTCCAGCGTGTAGTGGAAGTTAAGGATTTGGGTGTTACTTTTGATGTAAAACTGGATTTTTGAACGCACATCGATCGTGTCCCTTTTAAGGCTTATAGTATGCTTGGTTTTATAAAAAGGAATTCTAAAGATTCTAGAGATGCGTATACTCTTAAGTTTTTATATGTTTCACTATTGCGTAGTATTTTAGAATATTGTTCAATAGTATGAAATCCATATTATTTGCATCATTCAAGTCGTATTGAACGTGTTCAAAAATTTTTTACCAATACTGCTTTGAGATTAAATTTGACCCTTGAATTACCATCCTATGAGGCCAGGAGGAAATTCTTAGGTTTGCAAGCTTTAACCGATAGAAGAACACACTTTTCCATTATGTTTGCGTATGACGTTTTATCTGGTAGAATAAAATGTGCAGAAATTGCAAATTTCTTTAACCTTTATAGTCCTCCCAGAGATTTAGGAAACAATAGAATGTTTGTAGAACTTGTTCACAGAACAAACTATGTGCAAAATGAGCCAATTGCAATATGCTTGCATTTATGTAACAGCTTTACTCCCCCTTTAAATTTTAATGTAAATTATGATATTTTTAAGTTAATGTTATTTAAATATTATAATTAGGCAAAACCTTGTAGTAATCTGTAAGACTGAAGTTCTGTAGATGGAAATGAATAAATAAATAATGTATATAGAATCCACAAAGCAGCCATCGAATAAGAAGACTATCACATACCTGAAAACGATAAGTCAAAATAAAAACATCTTATCTTCAACTGCGTTGAAATAAAATAAAACTCCTTGCACTAGATTGATTAGATTGGAATAATCTTCTTAAGGTTATATGCTATTTGAAGGAGTTAAAAGGAACAGATATACTATTACAATGAATTAGATGAAAGATAAGCAACCATAGCTTGCTTGGAAGGACAGATACGTGCGTAAGCAAATATTAGAGGAATACAATGAATGTAATATCATACTCGATTTGGGTGGTCTTAGGAGTTGCATGCTCATTTAATTACAACATAATTTCCTAAAACGTTTGCTGAAAATTATATTACGAACAAAATCAATATTTAAAAAATATTTTTGTTAGATATTTTTTGCTCTATTTTGAAATTTGAAATATTATTTCAACAAAACACACTTTACTAGATCGTCCATCCGGAAAAGCAGCCAATTGAAAATGCACAAATTGAAACAACAAAAATATCAATTTACATGCGTCTTTTAAGTTGAAAGAAATAAGAAAAACTCTATTGAACCTTGAATAAAAATTTCAAAGGCTTAAAGTCTATCTTATACCGATACATACATATGCATTACGAACAACACATGTTGGACAATTTCCCTGACTGTGTAAGGCTGCTTTTTTTTTTGTTATGACACATGTTGTTCAAAAATCAAAATTTATTCGAAATGTTTTTCTTTGATCAGACATTTACTATTATTTAAGGAGATGGCTGAAAACTGTCAATGAAAATACAAAAGGGAAATGAAAAGAATAAGAAGCTTTCCTTGATTATAAATAATTTTTTTTTTTAATTACAACGACGATTGCTTTTTCTGCAGTTTACTTCATTTAGTGTTTAGAGTGTTTTGAAATGTTTGTTTTTTTCCTTTGAAAAAAAAATTAAAAACTTCGTTAGCAGGAGAAGTATTGACGAACATTCATACTGATCAGTTTTTATGTTTGTCAAGTATCTCTGTCAGTCTTAGATACTTTTTCATAAAGATTGTATTTTAAAAAAATTTTTAAACAAACAAAAGTTAGTATTTTCAACCAAATTTGAACCTTCTGATATTGAACACTATGACATGTAACATTTTACTGGAAGGTTAAATTAACTATTAAGTAATATTTGTACAAACATTTTTTATTTCTAGAAACCAATTCCAAACAAATAAGCAATAAATTGCTTATTTTCTCTATATTTTTTGTGTTGTATGTAAATGTTGTCTTGAGTGAAATTATTTTTGCTTACATATTCGACAGGACAATATCATTTCAGTGCTTCAATTGTGTTGTAGTAAAAAAAGCAAAAATAGTTGTTGCAAAAAAAATGAAGGAAACTGCAGAATTACTTATTCTACTTTTTGAATATCGTTCTTAAAAATTGAAAATAACCCAACAATATTTTTGGAGAACAACTAAGAATTTCTTATAGTAAAATATTAAATGTTTCTAGCAATCGATAAAAGTGAACGACATCTTTTATAAATTTGTAAGCCATCTGCTTTTTTCAAGTATAAACTGTAAGTATATTATTTTTGTTTTAATTTCTTGGTATTTTTTTTTTATAAATTTTTATAGTTTATTTATATTTATCTTTGAAAACTGTTTCATTGTTAAACGAAATAAAAAAAATTAATAGTAAAATGTTTGAAAAACTTAAGTTTAAAACTTAAATACTATTGACCCGCAGCCCTTTTCAACTAACAATTAGATTTTCTATATACATTCATTAGTTCAAATATATTTTTATTAAAAATTTCATTGGGAGTAGTACAGAAAAACGTCAAACAACAATACATGAAAGGAAAGAAAAATTTTAAAATAACAATTCAGAAAAAAATCGTCTATGTTCGTACACATGCTTAAACACATTACTGCCAGTGAATTCTTTTTTTTGTCAAATACAGGCTAGTATGCAAGTATGTGTGTTTATTAAAAACTATTCAATGATGCACATTTATATAAACTGTCCTTGCACATAAAATGAAATGTAGGTTAATAAGGGAAAAAAATCATATAAAAGATATGTAAAATGATAATGCACAATATGCTTGGAATATAAACTTTTCGATTTTTTTTTTCATTAAATTTGAAAATATATTTAAAAGTTTTTATGATTATTTATTTTAAGTTTTCTAGCAGTTTTACTAATAATGTATTTCTTCGGTCAGCGCAATTCATGCATGATTTAAATATCAATAAATATCTTGCAATATAAATATTTTTAAGTAAAGAAAATTCAGTTTCTTTGAATTGCAGTTTGAGTAGCCAAGTATTAGATTTTTTCGTGTAAGCCATAATCGATCAGGATTTTTATATTGCCCGATGAATCAAGCATTATCGATACGTCTACTTTATCGTGTGTGAAATAGAATATAATTTTCTTTTACTTCTACTTTGAGTCTGTTACAATATTTGCATAAGATTTAGTTATTTTTGTTAACAAAATCTTATGATTTAAGTAACGTAAATAAAAATAATAAAAAATTTCAATAGGTGATTGAGCGTAACTTTTTTTCCTACTCACGCGAGCATGCATGAACGGGAGCCAAAAACTATGGTCTTGCATGAGTAAAATTTCTTATTGTGAGTGATTTCTAAGGGTTAGACTTTTTACAAACAAAAATTCCTATTTTTGTTGTATTCTTGTAGTTGTAGCCCTAATAATGCCACCTGTTTATTTCATCATGGTAAGTATTCTTATGTCAGGAGCCCCAAGAACTTCGGTTCTTGCCTGACAGTAGTTGCGGTCCCGCCAAATTGCGGCTAAAGCGCAAGCTCGGTGTATAGTTGCATTGCACCCGGGTGCCGAGACCCAAAGATCGTTAGCGGTTTTAGATAGGCTCCGATCCTAACCAAGGGAGAAGACATGTCCAAATACGTGTCATCGAATTGGTACTCATGTGTAGCAGCCTGTTGCATATGAGCGCGCTGGTGGACGCATTGTCTTCACCCGTTGTTAATAGCACTGTAGAGTAGGACCATGTTGGTAAAGACCCACAGAAATCTTAGACACATTGTAAGTATTGTGTATCTAATCTTAGAGGTTTTGTAAAAATTCTTGTTTTATGGAATTTATTCAGCTTAATTATAAATAGACGAAAAATGCATAAAAAAGCAATGATCTGATGTAGTTAGTATTTAAAAAAATAATATTTTCTTTACTTTTTGCGCCTTATTATTTTTAAATTTTTATTATTATTTTTTTTTACTCCGCCATCCATTTATTCATTTATTGGTTTAGTATGTTTCAGCTATTGAAATTTTATCTATAAACGATAATCCGATTTGTTGGCCATTAAAGTGAAAAAGTTTTCTATTTCGAACAACTAAAATGCTAAACTGTTATTGTTTCTATTGCTGAATATTTTTAAATCAAATGCTGCAAAATGAGCAGATAATATTTCAGTTATTTTACCCTACACTTGCGTTGCTAAAATTTTTAAATAATGTTCTACAATTGTTTTTTAGTTCCGTGCCTCATAATAAACTGTCAACGAGATTAATACATTTTCAAAATACTACAATTTTTAACTTAAATTTTAGTTTCTTATCCGCTTAATATGAAGTATATAGGACAAGAAAATATATTGAAATTTCATACTCGTTTAGGGGTTCTTTTCGCCGACCATTCTCTCAACATGATTTTATTTGTATATTTAGCATGGAAATGTAAACATGTTGCCTTTTTCTGCCACTGCAGGCATGTATTTTTTGTGCATGTGTGTAAAGGTTTTTGTATTGAACGTTTAGTTTTTGATTAAACAGAAGTTAAAAGGTTTAATGGAAATTATTTTCAACTGGTTTGTTTCTGTTAGACAACGAACAATAACAATAGAAACAGAACGTGAGCAAACCATATTGCTGCATGCAGCTTCCAAATTGTTTTACAAATGTTTAATAATTGAATAAATTGAAATGTGGTTGCATTAGCAGCAACAAACTGAGACATTTTCAGCAGACTATAACAAGTCCCACAAGTTTGATGGGCGATGCTTACAACGAGTGTTGCAAAGAATGCATTGTTTCGTTTTAAATAAAAATTAAATGAAATAAAAATGTAAACAAAAATGAATTAAAGATGACAGCAGCCGTATTCATAAAACAAATATTTTAAAGAAATTTTTTATGAAAATTTTTTCTTAAATGCACATTCTAATATATAAAAATTAATGTTTGTCCTTTATAGAGTTGTAAACGGGTCGACCAGATGCAACTGGGGTACGTTGTGGATGGTCTGTAGATGGCTTAGGTGAAGTTTGCATGACTTCGGCCAGGGGATAGGGCACCCCCGATACAAAGAAATTTTTAATTTCCCTATATATTTATAACTACAATAGTGAGACTCCTAAAATTCACTGTGACGGGTGAGGGGTGAAATAAGTACCCTACATAGGAGGTAATTATAGATTTTCTTATATCGGTACAAATATAAGAGTTCAGCTTTTTCTTGTTATTCTTAGAATAGCATGAGATTCACAGAAATATTAGCGGTATAGGAACGATGAAATTATAAATTTTGTTACATCAGTACAACTAGAAGAGTGAGACTTTCTAAATTTGATGAGTTTTATTCTTATAATACCGTGCAATTTTCAGAAAATTACTGACGTTATTCCAGGGGGGAAACGGTTACCACCTATACAAACTAATTATTAATATTGTTCTATCATCACAACTACAATAGTTAAGCACTCAAAACATTACATGGTTTACTCGTAGAAAAAATTGCGACTTCCAGCAAAATCTCTGTAGTATCAGATGAGGGAGACAGGTACTCCCCATATGTCGTTTCTAAGACCCAAGCAATCGACTTGAGTAGAAAATTAATATTTATACGTAATTGTTGAATTGTTTAAGGTTTTTATTGAAATTAAATTTTTGGCTTGAGTTCAAATCTGAGTTTACCCATTTCTTCTTAATATTTAAGAAATTCTTTTTGGATAAATTCATTATTTTATTAAGAGGGTAATTTTATTTGAAACCACATATTCATCAGACTAGTAGAACGGATCAGTTCTGGCTTCGAGGTCGCTACTCGAATTGAACTCAAGCCAAAAATTTCATTTCAATATAAACCTTAAACAGTTCAACAATTACGTATAAATATTAATTATTAAAAATGAAAGCACTCGTACTAAACTCCATGTTTATACTGTCATCATAGCTCGTTGAATACTAAGTAAGTCAACTACAATAGAAAAAAATTAAGTAAACAAAAAATGGAATATTGCTTAATCTCAGAGCCAATTATTCTGAAAAAAGCGAAGAGAGTATGGAATATTTGGAATAATTAATCATCAGAGATGGAATTTCGTATTAACCGAAATTGCTTTAACTTGTAAGAAATGAATAAGTTGCACTTTTCGTATTCTCACAGTCAATAGTATCCTTCGTCAAAAGTGGTAAAATCGAACAAAGAACGCTGATGAGATGGTGTAGCGATCTCGAAATCGGTACTGATCCATTCTGCTAGTCTGATGAATAAATTGTTTCAAATAAAAAGTACTCTCTTAGTAAAATAATGAATTTATCCAAAAACAATTTCTTAAAAATTAAGAAGAAATGGGTAAACTCAGATTTGAACTCAAGACAAAAATTTCATTTCAATATTAAGTAGAAAATATGTTTGGAAACCACTTAAAAACTGGCTGCTTTTTATGCAAATTGTTAACTCAATTCGATTGCTTGGGTTCTATAAACCGCACATAATTACTAATATTATATAACTACAAAGCTTTTAAAGTAATGCTCTCTAAATTATGCGGGTTACTCATAGCAAAAGGTGCAATTCTTCATTATTTCTTTAGCGATATATTCTCGTATTGAAATTAAGTACGAATATGCGTGTTCAATTGCAAAATGACGCATTAGCATCAATTACTAGACTTAGGAGATGGAAAGATGCTAGCGGAAACAACAACAATTGCCATAGCATTTCCACCTGACTTTTGCCGAATCACACAATCTGTTGATGACTTAATCAACTGCGTGTAACCAACTGTAGAACTAAATTTCAGAAACAGGGAGTGGGTATCTGATCATTTCTTACTAGCGGTTAAGAATATTCACGTATATTTGATGAATAGTGAAAGTGTGAATAAAATTGGCGGTAATGCCAGAAATTATAAATCCAACAATATTGCATCGAATTTTGAGAAATAAATCAATTAATTATCCTGTCGAGTTCTTGGAATCGCTTGATTTGCCAAGCTTTCCACCACATATGCTTCAAATATTTGGCTTGCCTATAATCTTATTACATAATATTGATCTGTAATGGGACTCGACTTGCTGTTAGAAAAATTCTTGAACAATTTTATCGAAGCACCAATAATACTCGTAACAGGAAAAAAATATATGAAGAGATATATTTGTACCACGCATTCCAATTAAAACCACAGACATGTCGTTTGAATTCAAAAGTTTGCAATTTCGTGTTCGCTTAGCAATTGCGATGACAATAAATAAATCTTAGGGAAAATCTCTTCAGTTATGTGTTTTAAATTAAGAATAACCCAAAGATATATATATTATATATATAGAAGAAAGCATTAGAAAAATTTTCAACCGACTGCAATAAAGAAGGAGATTATGAATTCGTGTATATTTTTTTTACTTTTTTTAACCAATTTTCAAAGCTTTTTTTCGTTTGAAAGTTTGGTCCCATAATACTTTTTACGAAAATCGGACAGGCAATTTGCACGACTGAAATATTGATTATTGCATAATTCCTCCAATCGCTCGAATGGGTTTGCTGGCAGTTACCTTTGTAGAATTATTGGTTGGATCCTGGTAAGAAAATCTGGACTTTTGCAGACTTATGATTTGCTTAAACGATATTAGAAATCTCCAGATTAAACAATAGCCATTGTCTGCTCTTCTGAATGCGGAAAGTTTGTTTTGGAAAGCCCAAATTTACCAGCAGAATTAAGATTTTTCAAAGTAAACTTTCCGCGTCTAAAATATTGAAATTCCAGAAGTAAGATACAAAAATCATTAATTTATACTTATAAATATTACATCTATGTGTTTGGGTGTAGCGAAGTACATCGTGCTTGGCTAGTTTTAAATAAAACTTAATTTTTGTGCAAACGGGCCTTAATATTTAATATTCAAATACTAAAAATGTAGTTTTAAAATAAAAGATTTGAATAGAAGAAACAATTTATAAGACTTTTTACTTAGGATTTTTAATCTTGCAAATATTTTCAATAACAAAAAGCAAGAGAAAATTTATAAACAAAAAAAAAAAAAAATAAAAGGAATTATCTGATGAAGGAAGAAAGGATGAAAGCAAAAAATTTCACTTTCATTTAAACAACAACAAAACAACAGTAGCAGTAATAATGTTAAGTCTGCTTGTTATTTTATCTTCAGGCATTTTTAGTTGAGAGAGTGAACACATACATATACATATAGTATATATAAGTGTGTGTGTTTCGCTTGTACTATATAACAGTGGTCAACAAAAACTTTCGGCTGCAATATAAATGTTGAGCTGTAGTACACAGTGAGAAAAAACATCAGGTTGTCTAAGCAAACACGTTCAAGACAAAGGCTTGATTAACTAAGGAGAGCATTCATCTCATTCCATTAGGCAAAATATTCACGATATAATCCTCGATGTAGTACGATAACTAAATATTGTGTTTCATGCGCTTGTCAACTGTTTGAAATTGTCTTATGAGAAATCCTAGACAGCGATATGGCCAGAACTTTTTTAACAAACTATTTCAGCCAATGTTTATTTTATTTCAATCTTACAATTAACTTTTTTGTTTTATGCTGTTTAAAATTTTTAATATCTAAGTATTTGTATACTTCAATATTTGAATTTTTATTTTATACATGTAAATGAATATAATTTTTAAATTAATATTTGAATCGCAAAACCAATTTGTTGCGTTTTATATTTAATCTTTTTTTTAATATAAAATATAATCGTAGTATGTGCATATAAGTAAAATTGTATGTTTTGTTATTTATTTTCTGTTATTTTATGCAAATTGAATTTCCTATTTCCTTTAACATGCAATTACTCCTGCACATCAAGAGCACTATCAGTTGCAGCTACAATGCGGTGGCAAATTAACAATATGTTCTATTAAAAGGTTTCTTTTCGATTATCGTTACTATTGAATTCTTGTTTTATAATTTCATTTTTATTTTGAAAATCTTTTGAAGTATATTTATTGCAAATTGTTAAGGTTTCTGAAAAAATATTATAGTTGTGTGAAAGGAATATTTGTTTGCATTCGTGTAACAGTCAAAGAAATATAACATGGTTTTCACCAATAACAGTCAATTTTTAATTTTTCTCATTTTGAAATAATGCTACGAAATTATTACACTTTAAATGATTAAAACATAAAATATTTTTTTTTAAAATATGTATCTAAATCACTTTTTTTCTAGCACCACAACACAATTCAAAATTTTTTTAAATATGTTTCAACACTAACGAAATATGTTAGCAACATTGGCTTTCTGAAAAATGTCTTCCTTATTAAAAAACACAGCGTCGTTTTATCTGAATACATTTCCAAATTACATTTTGATATTTTAGTTAAAACAAATCACAATCACTTGCGTTTTTGTTTTTTGTCTTGTCTGGTCATAACTGACATTATTTCCGTTCAGTTTTTTTTTCAAATTGCTGAGAAATCTGTTCCATAAGGAAATGTGTATTAAAAACTAATTCAAATATCGTGATAACCGAAATCTACATTATTGTAAAAAAATGGAAATTTTCGTTATTAAGATCGGAGCATCGAAAATAACTTATCTTTGCTCTCCTTAAAAATTTTATTTTTCGACATGCACTGTTATTTATGAAAACCACAGATATTTCATTGCTATCAATTAAATCTGAAAGTACATTAAGTTACAATTTAATTTTCTAAGATATTTTCTTTCCACTTAAAATCATACTCAATAAAATTTTTAATTTGATACGTTAACCTCAATTCGAGTATAAATCTCCTGGTAAGAAATAGTATCCTTTAACATGTATACATACTTACAAAGACATGTACATATGAGGCCCTGCATATAGCCAGACTCATAGAAAGCGACAAATAACAACTAACAAGACAAATAAAATGGTAGTAACAAATACTCAAGATATAAGAGTACAAGTACGTACGACAATCATGCAAAAGACCCAGCAATGAAAACGAAAAAAAAAAAATAAATAAAAATAAATCAGTGGGAAGCTCATCATTCACGTGCTGCAAATGATGCTTAAAAAGTGACAAACTGATTTCAAATAAATTGAGTCATCTATGACTAAAGAGTAACTACAATGTGTGCAACTACATGAAGGGTAAAGAATTTATATGAAAATAAGAGATCTACACATATTGATGCAAATAATAGAAATTGTGTGCAATCATCATAATAAATCTTATTTAATAAGCGATGAAAGAGGATACGCACACACTGGTTAAAAATATTGTAATAAATTGAAAATAAGAACATCTGGAATATGTAAAAAAAGTGTTCAATATATAAAATTGCTATTGTTTATTTCAAAGTTGACTCGGAACTGCATTGTGTGGAACATTAGACGAAAGCTGTTTATGCGTAGTTGAAGCAATGTGCGTATGTGTGCATATGAATGTACCCCAGTTGGCCACATCTCCAAGACATACCCAATGACAGGCACATGATAACGTTAATTGATCGGCGACACATGAGGGGACAGGCGCAACAAGTCACCGAAGACCGAAGTGCGACAATCTAGAAAAGTTTAAGTAAGCGAAGTTTTAATCATACCTCAGCGAAAAATATCCTTCCGTCAGAAACGCAGAAACCAGGAAAATTTTCTGTCTTGCAGGAGAAATAAGAAACTCCAAAGGAAATAAAATAATCTCAATGAATTGAAAATAGTCCTGAAGAAAATAAAATAATAGCGAATTTTAAATTGTTGAGGGTGCTATTCAATTAGTTCGTTGACTATATGACCCAATGAAGCCGCCGGCATTCAAACCGCACCAAATAGTTATTTTGTGTGGATGAAGTGGTGATTCCTGAAGCACATCAAATCTTCCAAATTGTCTTTATACATCGTAATAGTTGTATTTCGTGAATTAGCCGAAAACGATTTAAGCACTCGATCTTATTTCGTAACTATTCATTTTTTAATAGTGTCGACGTTAGGAGTCGTGAGGTCGTACATCAAATTGATTGTGTAAGCATAACAACATTTGAATAGTGCTATTGAAAAGAAACAGACCTTTGACTAGACCCTGGGCAGACTGAGTCATACCCCAGCTGGAAAATGAACTGCGTTATAGTATCACTCGTAGAAAAATTTCAATTTAGTTGCAAAAATAAATCTCGCAAAAAAGTAAATCTATTTGTATTTTTTATTTTAAAATAATAATAAAGAATTCGTAACATAATTTAATTTAATAAATCTCCTAAAAACAAACGACTCCAAAAATAAAAAGAAGTGAAATAATAATTTCGAAAATGGGACCAATCTAGAAAGGGCAAACAATTTTAAATGAATAGTTCTAAAGAAGCATACATAAAAATATTCAAACGAATCGATATCTTTCTACTATTTTGAAGTCATTTAAAAAATACAAAACAAATTTTTTAAAACCAATTAACTGTATTTGTTTTTATAATTTGAAAAAAAACCGAAAATATTACAGCCTGATTCTAATTGTATGTTATAAGAATCTGTTCAGCTTTTTATAGCTACATCCAAAAGCTTTGAAATAATTTAACAGCTTAACAGAGTGGAGAAAAGGATACCACTTTTTCAATCACATAAAGCTGTTTTGTGAAAAAGTTTAAGTTGTGTGCTGTACAAGGAGAGTGGAAGTAAAAACTTCCAAAAAGCTTTAATTATTTTTCTTCACTACATTGCTATAACATTGTAAACTTTTTTGTTAGGCTTCAGGGAAATAGTTAGTTTATTAACTAAGCTTTTCGTTTTGTTCGACCAGCCACATTTTCCAAAGATAAAAACATACTAGCATCAGCAAAAGGCAAAAGTTTTTCATAAATTAATTGTAAATGTTCTAAATTTCAAGAGCGGTAATTTCAAAAATATTTCTGGATGAAAATAATAATGTTTGTATTCTTTTTTAATCCTGGTTTTTTCGTAGTATTCGGTTATGCTTTTTAAATATTATATCGTCATGTCCAAATTAATATTCTGTGAAATAAAATTGTCTAAAAGGAAAAAAATTCAGCATCATAATAAATTACGATACAAACGAACATTTATATTTATTAATAATAATAACGCATTAAACATTTACATACATTTACAAAAACAAAATACATTCAAAGAAAACAACTTGAAAAGGATCTGTCTCATTGTTGTTCTCTCTTCTTTGCAAAATCAAATTGGACAAAGACACATGCATGTTTTACTTATTTGTAATAAATAAATGCTTGTACTTCCCAAAATACTAAGCAGCTCGTTATAAAATTGGGAAATTGTTACAATTTAAAGATGCGTTAAATATAATTGATAGAGGAGTCGCCGAAGCTGATGTGCAATTTATTAAAACACAGCTTGGGATGACGTCAGGTCCACAAAGCATTGATGATTTGAAGCCTTTCAAACAATAAACGATATGCTCGGTGGTGATTGTTGTTGATGATATATTTAGATTTGAATTTATTTTGTATAGATAAACAGAGCTTTGAACATAATTAACGTCATAATAAATGCATCCAAAAACATCAGAAAACATATTACTAATTATTTGCTTTTGGTGTTTATAAATTTATAAAACGATTTAGAATATCATACAGCAATAAGCTTTTTATTATTGAGGTAATTTTTATATAGTTGATGATTAAACAGATTATATTGTAATACGAGCTACAAGTGCTTTTATATTTTTAAAGTGTTTTTTTTGTGTTTCTCAGGGTAGACAGTTTTCTTTAGAAGTTCAAGTTGAGCCAGATTTTTCCTTTGGTATATATTTGGTAATCCATTCTTCCATGTGTTCATAAATTATTTCATAAAAAGTATTAATCAAGTCATCAATATTGTTAAATTCGCTATTTGGCGTATGCAACGCTTGAAGCCAATTTGTATTATTCAGGAAATCGTTATGTTTGACGAAATCCGTACGATTTAAATTGAAAACTTTTTCCATTTGTATTACTTTTTTCATTTGGCAATCAGAAATTAAGTAGCAGTTTATTTCATGGAGGGATTATAACAATCCTCAGGTATCGAGACTGGGTCAACACGACAAACAGTACCTTTATTTGATATATTAATTGAAAAAATTATGTTAGTTATTTTTTTTTTAATTTAATACATTTTATTGAAAACAAAATGCTATGCAATAGCTTTGCCGCGGCAGTTCTCGAGTGCCACATGTCTTTTTTTATTGGCGTATCAGTAACGCTCCAAAAGAAAAGGCTATAGCCTTTTCTATTAATTAAAAAAATTATGTTAGTTATTTTTTTTTTAATTTAATACATTTTATTGAAAACAAAATGCTATGCAATAGCTTTGCCGCGGCAGTTCTCGAGTGCCACATGTCTTTTTTTATTGGCGTATCAGTAACGCTCCAAAAGAAAAGGCTATAGCCTTTTCTATTAATTGAAAAAATTATGTTAGTTATTTTTTTTTTAATTTAATACATTTTATTGAAAACAAAATGCTATGCAATAGCTTTGCCGCGGCAGTTCTCGAGTGCCACATGTCTTTTTTTATTGGCGTATCAGTAACGCTCCAAAAGAAAAGGCTATAGCCTTTTCTATTAATTAAAAAAATTATGTTAGTTATTTTTTTTTTAATTTAATACATTTTATTGAAAACAAAATGCTATGCAATAGCTTTGCCGCGGCAGTTCTCGAGTGCCACATGTCTTTTTTTATTGGCGTATCAGTAACGCTCCAAAAGAAAAGGCTATAGCCTTTTCTATTAATTAAAAAAATTATGTTAGTTATTTTTTTTTAATTTAATACATTTTATTGAAAACAAAATGCTATGCAATAGCTTTGCCGCGGCAGTTCTCGAGTGCCACATGTCTTTTTTTATTGGCGTATCAGTAACGCTCCAAAAGAAAAGGCTATAGCCTTTTCTATTAATTAAAAAAATTATGTTAGTTATTTTTTTTTAATTTAATACATTTTATTGAAAACAAAATGCTATGCAATAGCTTTGCCGCGGCAGTTCTCGAGTGCCACATGTCTTTTTTTATTGGCGTATCAGTAACGCTCCAAAAGAAAAGGCTATAGCCTTTTCTATTAATTAAAAAAATTATGTTAGTTATTTTTTTTTTAATTTAATACATTTTATTGAAAACAAAATGCTATGCAATAGCTTTGCCGCGGCAGTTCTCGAGTGCCACATGTCTTTTTTTATTGGCGTATCAGTAACGCTCCAAAAGAAAAGGCTATAGCCTTTTCTATTAATTAAAAAAATTATGTTAGTTATTTTTTTTTTAATTTAATACATTTTATTGAAAACAAAATGCTATGCAATAGCTTTGCCGCGGCAGTTCTCGAGTGCCACATGTCTTTTTTTATTGGCGTATCAGTAACGCTCCAAAAGAAAAGGCTATAGCCTTTTCTATTAATTAAAAAAATTATGTTAGTTATTTTTTTTTTAATTTAATACATTTTATTGAAAACAAAATGCTATGCTATAGCTTTGCCGCGGCAGTTCTCGAGTGCCACATGTCTTTTTTTATTGGCGTATCAGTAACGCTCCAAAAGAAAAGGCTATAGCCTTTTCTATTAATTAAAAAAATTATGTTAGTTATTTTTTTTTTAATTTAATACATTTTATTGAAAACAAAATGCTATGCAATAGCTTTGCCGCGGCAGTTCTCGAGTGCCACATGTCTTTTTTTATTGGCGTATCAGTAACGCTCCAAAAGAAAAGGCTATAGCCTTTTCTATTAATTGAAAAAATTATGTTAGTTATTTTTTTTTTAATTTAATACATTTTATTGAAAACAAAATGCTATGCAATAGCTGTGCCGCGGCAGTTCTCGAGTGCCACATGTCTTTTTTTATTGGCGTATCAGTAACGCTCCAAAAGAAAAGGCTATAGCCTTTTCTATTAATTAAAAAAATTATGTTAGTTATTTTTTTTTTAATTTAATACATTTTATTGAAAACAAAATGCTATGCAATAGCTTTGCCGCGGCAGTTCTCGAGTGCCACATGTCTTTTTTTATTGGCGTATCAGTAACGCTCCAAAAGAAAAGGCTATAGCCTTTTCTATTAATTGAAAAAATTATGTTAGTTATTTTTTTTTTAATTTAATACATTTTATTGAAAACAAAATGCTATGCAATAGCTTTGCCGCGGCAGTTCTCGAGTGCCACATGTCTTTTTTTATTGGCGTATCAGTAACGCTCCAAAAGAAAAGGCTATAGCCTTTTCTATTAATTAAAAAAATTATGTTAGTTATTTTTTTTTTAATTTAATACATTTTATTGAAAACAAAATGCTATGCAATAGCTTTGCCGCGGCAAGTTCTCGAGTGCCACATGTCTTTTTTTATTGGCGTATCAGTAACGCTCCAAAAGAAAAGGCTATAGCCTTTTCTATTAATTAAAAAAATTATGTTAGTTATTTTTTTTTTAATTTAATACATTTTATTGAAAACAAAATGCTATGCAATAGCTTTGCCGCGGCAGTTCTCGAGTGCCACATGTCTTTTTTTATTGGCGTATCAGTAACGCTCCAAAAGAAAAGGCTATAGCCTTTTCTATTAATTAAAAAAATTATGTTAGTTATTTTTTTTTTTAATTTAATACATTTTATTGAAAGCAAAATTGCTATGCAATAGCTTTGCCGCGGCAGTTCTCGAGTGCCACATGTCTTTTTTTATTGGCGTATCAGTAACGCTCCAAAAGAAAAGGCTATAGCCTTTTCTATTAATTAAAAAAATTATGTTAGTTATTTTTTTTTTAATTTAATACATTTTATTGAAAACAAAATGCTATGCAATAGCTTTGCCGCGGCAGTTCTCGAGTGCCACATGTCTTTTTTTATTGGCGTATCAGTAACGCTCCAAAAGAAAAGGCTATAGCCTTTTCTATTAATTAAAAAAATTATGTTAGTTATTTTTTTTTTAATTTAATACATTTTATTGAAAACAAAATGCTATGCAATAGCTTTGCCGCGGCAGTTCTCGAGTGCCACATGTCTTTTTTTATTGGCGTATCAGTAACGCTCCAAAAGAAAAGGCTATAGCCTTTTCTATTAATTAAAAAAATTATGTTAGTTATTTTTTTTTTAATTTAATACATTTTATTGAAAACAAAATGCTATGCAATAGCTTTGCCGCGGCAGTTCTCGAGTGCCACATGTCTTTTTTTATTGGCGTATCAGTAACGCTCCAAAAGAAAAGGCTATAGCCTTTTCTATTAATTAAAAAAATTATGTTAGTTATTTTTTTTTAATTTAATACATTTTATTGAAAGCAAAATGCTATGCAATAGCTTTGCCGCGGCAGTTCTCCGAGTGCCACATGTCTTTTTTTATTGGCGTATCAGTAACGCTCCAAAAGAAAAGGCTATAGCCTTTTCTATTAATTAAAAAAATTATGTTAGTTATTTTTTTTTAATTTAATACATTTTATTGAAAACAAAATGCTATGCAATAGCTTTGCCGCGGCAGTTCTCGAGTGCCACATGTCTTTTTTTATTGGCGTATCAGTAACGCTCCAAAAGAAAAGGCTATAGCCTTTTCTATTAATTAAAAAATTATGTTAGTTATTTTTTTTTTAATTTAATACATTTTATTGAAAACAAAATGCTATGCTATAGCTTTGCCGCGGCAGTTCTCGAGTGCCACATGTCTTTTTTTATTGGCGTATCAGTAACGCTCCAAAAGAAAAGGCTATAGCCTTTTCTATTAATTGAAAAAAATTATGTTAGTTATTTTTTTTTTATTTAATACATTTTATTGAAAACAAAATGCTATGTAATAGCTTTACCTCGGCAGTTCTCGAGTGCCACATGTCTTTTTTTATTGGCGTATCAGTAACGCTCAAAAAGAAAAGGCTATTATAGCCTTTTCTATTTATTAAAAAAAATTATGTTAGTTATTTTTTTTTTAATTTAATACATTTTATTGAAAACAAAATGCTATGTAATAGCTTTGCCTCGGCAGTTCTCGAGTGCCACATGTCTTTTTTTATTGGCGTATCAGTAACGCTCAAAAAGAAAAGGCTATTATAGCCTTTTCTATTTATTAAAAAAAATTATGTTAGTTATTTTTTTTTTTAATTTAATACATTTTATTGAAAACAAAATGCTATGTAATAGCTTTGCCTCGGCAGTTCTCGAGTGCCACATGTCTTTTTTTTATTGGCGTATCAGTAACGCTCAAAAAGAAAAGGCTATTATAGCCTTTTCTATTTATTAAAAAAAATTATGTTAGTTATTTTTTTTTAATTTAATACATTTTATTGAAAACAAAATGCTATGTAATAGCTTTGCCTCGGCAGTTCTCGAGTGCCACATGTCTTTTTTTATTGGCGTATCAGTAACGCTCAAAAAGAAAAGGCTATTATAGCCTTTTCTATTTATTAAAAAAAATTATGTTAGTTATTTTTTTTTTAATTTAATACATTTTATTGAAAACAAAATGCTATGTAATAGCTTTGCCTCGGCAGTTCTCGAGTGCCACATGTCTTTTTTTATTGGCGTATCAGTAACGCTCAAAAAGAAAAGGCTATTATAGCCTTTTCTATTTATTAAAAAAAATTATGTTAGTTATTTTTTTTTAATTTAATACATTTTATTGAAAAAGAAAATGCTATGTAATAGCTTTGCCTCGGCAGTTCTCGAGTGCCACATGTCTTTTTTTATTGGCGTATCAGTAACGCTCAAAAAGAAAAGGCTATTATAGCCTTTTCTATTTATTAAAAAAAATTATGTTAGTTATTTTTTTTTAATTTAATACATTTTATTGAAAACGAAAATGCTATGTAATAGCTTTGCCTCGGCAGTTCTCGAGTGCCACATGTCTTTTTTTATTGGCGTATCAGTAACGCTCAAAAAGAAAAGGCTATTATAGCCTTTTCTATTTATTAAAAAAAATTATGTTAGTTATTTTTTTTTAATTTAATACATTTTATTGAAAACAAAATGCTATGTAATAGCTTTGCCTCGGCAGTTCTCGAGTGCCACATGTCTTTTTTTATTGGCGTATCAGTAACGCTCAAAAAGAAAAGGCTATTATAGCCTTTTCTATTTATTAAAAAAAATTATGTTAGTTATTTTTTTTTAATTTAATACATTTTATTGAAAACAAAATGCTATGTAATAGCTTTGCCTCGGCAGTTCTCGAGTGCCACATGTCTTTTTTTATTGGCGTATCAGTAACGCTCAAAAAGAAAAGGCTATTATAGCCTTTTCTATTTATTAAAAAAAATTATGTTAGTTATTTTTTTTTAATTAATACATTTTATTGAAAACAAAATGCTATGTAATAGCTTTGCCTCGGCAGTTCTCGAGTGCCACATGTCTTTTTTTATTGGCGTATCAGTAACGCTCAAAAAGAAAAGGCTATTATAGCCTTTTCTATTTATTAAAAAAAATTATGTTAGTTATTTTTTTTTAATTTAATACATTTTATTGAAAACAAAATGCTATGTAATAGCTTTGCCTCGGCAGTTCTCGAGTGCCACATGTCTTTTTTTATTGGCGTATCAGTAACGCTCAAAAAGAAAAGGCTATTATAGCCTTTTCTATTTATTAAAAAAAATTATGTTAGTTATTTTTTTTTAATTTAATACATTTTATTGAAAACAAAATGCTATGTAATAGCTTTGCCTCGGCAGTTCTCGAGTGCCACATGTCTTTTTTTATTGGCGTATCAGTAACGCTCAAAAAGAAAAGGCTATAGCCTTTTCTATTTATTAAAAAAAATTATGTTAGTTATTTTTTTTTAATTTAATACATTTTATTGAAAACAAAAATGCTATGTAATAGCTTTGCCTCGGCAGTTCTCGAGTGCCACATGTCTTTTTTATTGGCGTATCAGTAACGCTCAAAAAGAAAAGGCTATATAGCCTTTTCTATTAATTAAAAAAAATTATGTTAGTTATTTTTTTTAATTTAATACATTTTATTGAAAACAAAATGCTATGTAATAGCTTTGCCTCGGCAGTTCTCGAGTGCCACATGTCTTTTTTTATTGGCGTATCAGTAACGCTCAAAAAGAAAAGGCTATTATAGCCTTTTCTATTAATTAAAAAAAAATTATGTTAGTTATTTTTTTTTAATTTAATACATTTTATTGAAAACAAAATGCTATGTAATAGCTTTGCCTCGGCAGTTCTCGAGTGCCACATGTCTTTTTTTATTGGCGTATCAGTAACGCTCAAAAAGAAAAGGCTATAGCCTTTTCTATTAATTAAAAAAAATTATGTTAGTTATTTTTTTTTAATTTAATACATTTTATTGAAAACAAAATGCTATGTAATAGCTTTGCCTCGGCAGTTCTCGAGTGCCACATGTCTTTTTTTATTGGCGTATCAGTAACGCTCAAAAAGAAAAGGCTATTAGAGCCTTTTCTATTAATTAAAAAAAATTATGTTAGTTATTTTTTTTAATTTAATACATTTTATTGAAAACAAAATGCTATGTAATAGCTTTGCCTCGGCAGTTCTCGAGTGCCACATGTCTTTTTTTATTGGCGTATCAGTAACGCTCAAAAAGAAAAGGCTATTATAGCCTTTTCTATTAATTAAAAAAAATTATGTTAGTTATTTTTTTTTAATTTAATACATTTTATTGAAAACAAAATGCTATGTAATAGCTTTGCCTCGGCAGTTCTCGAGTGCCACATGTCTTTTTTTATTGGCGTATCAGTAACGCTCAAAAAGAAAAGGCTATTATAGCCTTTTCTATTAATTAAAAAAAATTATGTTAGTTATTTTTTTTTAATTTAATACATTTTATTGAAAACAAAATGCTATGTAATAGCTTTGCCTCGGCAGTTCTCGAGTGCCACATGTCTTTTTTTTATTGGCGTATCAGTAACGCTCAAAAAGAAAAGGCTATTATAGCCTTTTCTATTAATTAAAAAAAATTATGTTAGTTATTTTTTTTTAATTTAATACATTTTATTGAAAACAAAATGCTATGTAATAGCTTTGCCTCGGCAGTTCTCGAGTGCCACATGTCTTTTTTTATTGGCGTATCAGTAACGCTCAAAAAGAAAAGGCTATAGCCTTTTCTATTAATTAAAAAAAATTATGTTAGTTATTTTTTTTTAATTTAATACATTTTATTGAAAACAAAATGCTA
Organism: Gymnocheta viridis; assembly: GCA_956483585.1. Taxonomy (NCBI): domain Eukaryota; kingdom Metazoa; phylum Arthropoda; class Insecta; order Diptera; family Tachinidae; genus Gymnocheta; species Gymnocheta viridis. Next base: position 13,308,653 of record OY101444.1, on the reverse strand, counting down.
TGTAATAGCTTTGCCTCGGCAGTTCTCGAGTGCCACATGTCTTTTTTTATTGGCGTATCAGTAACGCTCAAAAAGAAAAGGCTATAGCCTTTTCTATTAATTAAAAAAAATTATGTTAGTTATTTTTTTTTAATTTAATACATTTTATTGAAAACAAAATGCTATGTAATAGCTTTGCCTCGGCAGTTCTCGAGTGCCACATGTCTTTTTTTATTGGCGTATCAGTAACGCTCAAAAAGAAAAGGCTATAGCCTTTTCTATTAATTAAAAAAAATTATGTTAGTTATTTTTTTTTAATTTAATACATTTTATTGAAAACAAAATGCTATGTAATAGCTTTGCCTCGGCAGTTCTCGAGTGCCACATGTCTTTTTTTATTGGCGTATCAGTAACGCTCAAAAAGAAAAGGCTATAGCCTTTTCTATTAATTAAAAAAAATTATGTTAGTTATTTTTTTTTAATTTAATACATTTTATTGAAAACAAAATGCTATGTAATAGCTTTGCCTCGGCAGTTCTCGAGTGCCACATGTCTTTTTTTATTGGCGTATCAGTAACGCTCAAAAAGAAAAGGCTATAGCCTTTTCTATTAATTAAAAAAATTATGTTAGTTATTTTTTTTTAATTTAATACATTTTATTGAAAACAAAATGCTATGTAATAGCTTTGCCTCGGCAGTTCTCGAGTGCCACATGTCTTTTTTTATTGGCGTATCAGTAACGCTCAAAAAGAAAAGGCTATATAGCCTTTTCTATTAATTAAAAAAAATTATGTTAGTTATTTTTTTTTAATTTAATACATTTTATTGAAAACAAAATGCTATGTAATAGCTTTGCCTCGGCAGTTCTCGAGTGCCACATGTCTTTTTTTATTGGCGTATCAGTAACGCTCAAAAAGAAAAGGCTATAGCCTTTTCTATTAATTAAAAAAAATTATGTTAGTTATTTTTTTTTAATTTAATACATTTTATTGAAAACAAAATGCCTATGTAATAGCTTTGCCTCGGCAGTTCTCGAGTGCCACATGTCTTTTTTATTGGCGTATCAGTAACGCTCAAAAAGAAAAGGCTATTATAGCCTTTTCTATTTATTAAAAAAAATTATGTTAGTTATTTTTTTTTAATTTAATACATTTTATTGAAAACAAAATGCTATGTAATAGCTTTGCCTCGGCAGTTCTCGAGTGCCACATGTCTTTTTTTATTGGCGTATCAGTAACGCTCAAAAAGAAAAGGCTATATAGCCTTTTCTATTTATTAAAAAAAATTATGTTAGTTATTTTTTTTTAATTTAATACATTTTATTGAAAACAAAATGCTATGTAATAGCTTTGCCTCGGCAGTTCTCGAGTGCCACATGTCTTTTTTTATTGGCGTATCAGTAACGCTCAAAAAGAAAAGGCTATAGCCTTTTCTATTAATTAAAAAAAATTATGTTAGTTATTTTTTTTTAATTTAATACATTTTATTGAAAACAAAATGCTATGTAATAGCTTTGCCTCGGCAGTTCTCGAGTGCCACATGTCTTTTTTTATTGGCGTATCAGTAACGCTCAAAAAGAAAAGGCTATAGCCTTTTCTATTTATTAAAAAAAATTATGTTAGTTATTTTTTTTTAATTTAATACATTTTATTGAAAACAAAATGCTATGTAATAGCTTTGCCTCGGCAGTTCTCGAGTGCCACATGTCTTTTTTTATTGGCGTATCAGTAACGCTCAAAAAGAAAAGGCTATTATAGCCTTTTCTATTAATTAAAAAAAATTATGTTAGTTATTTTTTTTTAATTTAATACATTTTATTGAAAACAAAATGCTATGTAATAGCTTTGCCTCGGCAGTTCTCGAGTGCCACATGTCTTTTTTTATTGGCGTATCAGTAACGCTCAAAAAGAAAAGGATATAGCCTTTTCTATTAATTAAAAAAAATTATGTTAGTTATTTTTTTTTAATTTAATACATTTTATTGAAAACAAAATGCTATGTAATAGCTTTGCCTCGGCAGTTCTCGAGTGCCACATGTCTTTTTTTATTGGCGTATCAGTAACGCTCAAAAAGAAAAGGCTATAGCCTTTTCTATTAATTAAAAAAAATTATGTTAGTTATTTTTTTTTAATTTAATACATTTTATTGAAAACAAAATGCTATGTAATAGCTTTGCCTCGGCAGTTCTCGAGTGCCACATGTCTTTTTTTATTGGCGTATCAGTAACGCTCAAAAAGAAAAGGCTATTATAGCCTTTTCTATTTATTAAAAAAAATTATGTTAGTTATTTTTTTTTAATTTAATACATTTTATTGAAAACAAAATGCTATGTAATAGCTTTGCCTCGGCAGTTCTCGAGTGCCACATGTCTTTTTTTATTGGCGTATCAGTAACGCTCAAAAAGAAAAGGCTTTATAGCCTTTTCTATTTATTAAAAAAAATTATGTTAGTTATTTTTTTTTAATTTAATACATTTTATTGAAAACAAAATGCTATGTAATAGCTTTGCCTCGGCAGTTCTCGAGTGCCACATGTCTTTTTTTATTGGCGTATCAGTAACGCTCAAAAAGAAAAGGCTATAGCCTTTTCTATTTATTAAAAAAAATTATGTTAGTTATTTTTTTTTAATTTAATACATTTTATTGAAAACAAAATGCTATGTAATAGCTTTGCCTCGGCAGTTCTCGAGTGCCACATGTCTTTTTTTATTGGCGTATCAGTAACGCTCAAAAAGAAAAGGCTATAGCCTTTTCTATTTATTAAAAAAAATTATGTTAGTTATTTTTTTTTAATTTAATACATTTTATTGAAAACAAAATGCTATGTAATAGCTTTGCCTCGGCAGTTCTCGAGTGCCACATGTCTTTTTTTATTGGCGTATCAGTAACGCTCAAAAAGAAAAGGCTATAGCCTTTTCTATTTATTAAAAAAAATTATGTTAGTTATTTTTTTTTAATTTAATACATTTTATTGAAAACAAAATGCTATGTAATAGCTTTGCCTCGGCAGTTCTCGAGTGCCACATGTCTTTTTTTATTGGCGTATCAGTAACGCTCAAAAAGAAAAGGCTATAGCCTTTTCTATTTATTAAAAAAAATTATGTTAGTTATTTTTTTTTAATTTAATACATTTTATTGAAAACAAAATGCTATGTAATAGCTTTGCCTCGGCAGTTCTCGAGTGCCACATGTCTTTTTTTATTGGCGTATCAGTAACGCTCAAAAAGAAAAGGCTATAGCCTTTTCTATTTATTAAAAAAAAATTATGTTAGTTATTTTTTTTTAATTTAATACATTTTATTGAAAACAAAATGCTATGTAATAGCTTTGCCTCGGCAGTTCTCGAGTGCCACATGTCTTTTTTTATTGGCGTATCAGTAACGCTCAAAAAGAAAAGGCTATAGCCTTTTCTATTTATTAAAAAAAATTATGTTAGTTATTTTTTTTTAATTTAATACATTTTATTGAAAACAAAATGCTATGTAATAGCTTTGCCTCGGCAGTTCTCGAGTGCCACATGTCTTTTTTTATTGGCGTATCAGTAACGCTCAAAAAGAAAAGGCTATTATAGCCTTTTCTATTTATTAAAAAAAATTATGTTAGTTATTTTTTTTTTAATTTAATACATTTTATTGAAAACAAAATGCTATGTAATAGCTTTGCCTCGGCAGTTCTCGAGTGCCACATGTCTTTTTTTATTGGCGTATCAGTAACGCTCAAAAGAAAAGGCTATTATAGCCTTTTCTATTTATTAAAAAAAATTATGTTAGTTATTTTTTTTTAATTTAATACATTTTATTGAAAACAAAATGCTATGTAATAGCTTTGCCTCGGCAGTTCTCGAGTGCCACATGTCTTTTTTTATTGGCGTATCAGTAACGCTCAAAAAGAAAAGGCTATTATAGCCTTTTCTATTTATTAAAAAAAATTATGTTAGTTATTTTTTTTTAATTTAATACATTTTATTGAAAACAAAATGCTATGTAATAGCTTTGCCTCGGCAGTTCTCGAGTGCCACATGTCTTTTTTTATTGGCGTATCAGTAACGCTCAAAAAGAAAAGGCTATTATAGCCTTTTCTATTTATTAAAAAAAATTATGTTAGTTATTTTTTTTTAATTTTAATACATTTTATTGAAAACAAAATGCGTATGTAATAAGCTTTGCCTCGGCAGTTCTCGAGTGCCAACATGTCTTTTTTTATTGGCGTATCAGTAACGCTCAAAAAGAAAAGGATATAGCCTTTTCTATTTATTAAAAAAAAATTATGTTAGTTATTTTTTTTTAATTTAATACATTTTATTGAAAACA